>JAJOZX010002345.1:392500-572500 GCA_023014485.1 Bathynomus jamesi
CTTAACAATACAGAAGAACATACATACCTACATACATACATACCACATCAAGCAGGATACTCAAACTCCTCCCCAGACATAACGTTCTCTTCCCCCTCACTAGCAACACATACACACTGGAGAACAGAAAAGCAACTGTCATCAGACTACCTGCCCATCATCATTACAACACGTTCTACACTCTGCCCCAACAGTCTTAGGCACACTAACAGAAATTACAAGAAAGCTGATTGGGAACAGTTCAAAATACAGACTGAGGAACAATTCACCACATTAAACAGCACGCCCATCATAAACATCAATATAACACTCAAGACATTTAATCAGATCATCAATAATGCAAACAAATACCTACCCAATGGCAACATTAGGAAATACAACCCAAATTACACTAGAGAAATACCCTACCTCATAAGGCAACGTAACAACCTCAAACATAACACACAAACACCACACACAGAAGCCATAAAACAGCAGATACAAGAGCTCAACACAAAAATAAACAACAAACTAAAAAAAAACAAGCAGAAACATTTAGGGAATTCATAACAACACTAAACCACTCCACAGATACATCCAGGCTATACAAGATTATAAACAGCATTACCCACTCTAACAGCGGCATTCACACCTCACATACGGCTATCTGTCGCAGCCAAAATAATATCCCAACATATACACAACAAGCTAACATTGTAGTTAACCACTACGCAAAGAAAAGTCACTTGAACAGAGAAAACAACCAGAAACACGCAGACAGACAAACAGCCAGACACAAGAAAACCTACAGATAAACACGACCATTACACCCTTCAATACAGACCAGACCACCAACATCATCAAAAACATTAAGAATTCGAAGGCTACTGGACCAGACAACACATCTAACATACACCTTAAACACTTGGACCCACAGGGAATACTAGCTCTCACAAATATCAGCACATATTCATACCAACACTGTATTATTCCTGATATATGGAAACAAGGTAAAATTATTACACTACTCAAACCAAACAAAAATCCAACAGAACCAGCTTCCTATAGACCCATTACTTTACTATGCACACCTTCCAAAGTAGCAGAAAGACTAATCTTACAAATCACCAACCCACACATACCACTATCGCCTACTCAACATGGATTCAGACCTCACCACTCAACCACGACATTACTCACTAACGTCACGCAGCACATCATGGATGGTATCAATTCCAGACGATCAGCTCAACGTACAATATTAGAAACAATAGACATTAGTAAAGCATTTGATGCTATCCAACGCTTCCCTCTCATAAACAAAATACTCAACACAAACATGCACAATAACACCAAAAGGTGGCTGAGCAGCTATCTTTCAGGAAGATACTCACATGTCACATTTAATGGCAAGCCATCCAAAAACAAGCTTTTTCCGAACAGGGTTCCTCAAAGATCTGTTCTCTCACCAATACTGCTCAATTTATACATGCATGACATTCCAACACCCATAGATAACAAGCTTACCTTATCATCATATGCAGATGACATCACTCTAACATCTACCCACAACAACATTGACACCGCTACAAATAACCTACAAACATACATAAACAGTATACAAGACTGGCTCACACACAGACTCAAAGTAGCGCCCACAAAATCAACCATCACCTTACTTACAAGCAACATAAAAGAACACCAGGTAACTCCACAACTTACACTAAACAACACCAACATTCCACAAACTCACAGGACCAAAATACTTAGGGTCACATACAACATATCATTATCTTTTGCAAACCATATTCAAGACACTGTGGACTATGCTAGCCCATGCTGGGCACTCATTATCTCAAACACACATATAAACACCTTACAGACAATACAAAACAACGCACTTCGTATCATTGCAGGATGCACTCAAACACCAATAGAACACCTGCACACAGAAACAAAAATACTGAAATTTAGGGAACATTTAGACATGAGTGGAACACAATTCATGGCAGCAGAGACAACTAACCCACAACACCCTTGCCACTACATGTACAATCATGCACCGACACCTCGCACCATTAAGGTAACACCAGAGAGACATTATAACCAAATACTCCATTCCATACCACGCCCCACAGTATGCGGTCGTAGGTGCGAACCCGCCTGAGCAGATCGGATCGAGTTAACTTAGCACGATTCCAATGTGGAAATCACCCCAACTTACAGACATATAAACACAGACTAGACAACTCCACAGACGACACCTGCCACCTGTGCCAGGACACACCACAAACAATTGAACACATTATGAAAGACTATACCGCTCTAGCACAACATAGAACACAACACAACATCACTAGTGCGCTGAAGCTCTGGTCCACTCCGGAGAGGGCGATCGGTTACCTGCGTGCCTCCGGCTTGCTCGATCAGGGTGGGCTGATCGGCTAAACAACAACAACACCAACAACTTTCTGGAATGATACGAATAATTCGAGGTCACCAGCTTAGATTACACCCAAGCAAATAATAAAAAATCACCTTGTTTTTTGTATTTAATTAAGAAAATAAATCACTTATTTGTGCACAGTGATTAACATGGCAATGAAGATATTTACGGTCATTAACAATTATATAACGGCATTTATAGTATGCTAAAGATGACTGAGTATTAGCAAATAAGGAAATGATTATACAGATTAATTGTTAAGTAATACACTAATTTAGGTAGGCTAATGATATGCGAAAATGGAAACTAGAATAAACAATGAGGATGACCTTGAAACCGGTGGCGGGCCTATTGATGATAGAAAGGAGCCTTGAAGGAACAGCAGGCCGCTCCCCTACGAAAGGCCAGGAGACCGGCTGGCTTGACGAGTGTTGCTGGACGAAGACTGAGAGTGAGACGTGACGACCAAGACGAGAAGTGAAGAGTGCGGAGAGAGGAGTGAGTGAGAGAGAGTTTCCGTGAACTCTCGCTTTTATAGGCGCTTAGGACGCCAAGTTTCGCGGGTCTTTCTGAGAAGCTACAAGCGTCCTATTGTTCCTAAGACGCTAGCTTTCGAGGGCCTTTTGGGAAAAGAAAGCGTCCTTATTGTTTTTGATTCCTTGAATACTACGTGTGTCTTTCGCTTCCATATGATTCTAAGATGTCTACGCACGGCGTGGAAGAAGGAATTTTTCTGTCTATTTCTTGTCTGCCTTCTACATACAGTGTATATATATATATATATATATACATATATATATATATATATATATATATATATATATATATATATATATACATACTGTATATATATATATAAATTGACGATTAGTTGGGTTAAGTCATAATATTGGCGCACCTGATGCAAAAGCATCCCCTGTGTAATTTTTTTATTTATGGTCAGATTTTTATGAAATTTTCAATGGAGAGGTTTTCAAATACTAACCGGGCCTTCAATGTTATTCCGATGTCCGCCATTAAAGGCCCGGTTAGGTTAACTGTATATCCGGTTAGGTCAACTGTATGTCCGGTTACGTCAACTGTATGTCCGGTTAGGTCATCTGTTTGCCCTTGACAAATGGTTAGGTTATGTCGTGTTATTTTCCTTAACGTTTTATTTGATGGATTCATTTAAAAAATATCTCCTAAAGATCCTAGTGTAGTTTACGTTCCCCAACATTGACCTAGTGGAGTTTGTGTCCCCTTTTGCGTCAGGGGGACGTAAACTACACTTGCTCCGAAGATTGTCTGATATTTATCCATTTTTGTATAATTACAATGAATCGCCCAACAAAGGTCATGGTTAAGGGATGGTTTTGTGCTCATGGCATAGGAACACTGGTTATGCTAACAACCGTGAATTCTTTGTCTACTTAAACATCCTCGAATAAGATGCTCTGAGAACAATGCAGAAGGTGGATATTCGTGGTTTCAGCATAGCAGTACACATTGCCACATAGATAAAATTGTGACATAATGGTTTATGCAAATCCACATTTCAACTCTGGAACGGCCTGGTAACTGTTTCTGAACTCAATCCGATTATAAACTATGGAAACTTCTCGGTGTGAAAGTACCTGAAAAGCAACTGGGATCCTTCGAAAGTCTTGTTTCGCTATAAAAAACAAGGTTTGGCTGTCCGAGTGGCACTGGAATTGTGCCAGATTCTTATCATGCCCAAGCGGAACAGAATGAAAGCAATCATTGATGCTAACGGAGGTCTCACTCATTATTAAACCCACAATAAAAATGTAATTCCTTAAAACTTTATTTAATTTCAATAATAATGTTTAGTGTTGTCTAACCTCCTTCGAAATGGCAAGGTTCATGTGACAAAGGGGACCTACATTTTTACGTTTTATCCAAACCATGGATCAGTATATTAATACATTAAGTGAACGCAGAAAATGGTCTCCCCATCCAGTCACTGAACAAACTTAACGTCGGTTAACTTCGTTATTCACGACGTACATTCCTTTAACTGCAAACACTTGACCACAATAATATATATGAGTATATGTGCAGGGTGTTCGAAAAATACCGAGTAAACTTTTATCTGTCTGTCAATCAGTAGTCAGACGTTAAGAATAATGTGTGCAAGTTGTAGGAAGAACCTTTGAACATCTAAAATAACAATTGCTTTTGTTATTCTTGTTGTTGTTGTATTTGAAATAAATTGATGTTTACTAGGTAATTTTAGAACACCCTCTGTATATATATATATATATATATATATATATATATATATGTAGTTACGATAGAAGTGTTCTTAGGGAATCTTATCCTCAACAGGTATATAAAGACAAGAGACACGACTCTCAACATTTATTGGGCAAATGTTTCCGTCCACTCAGGGGCCATTTTCAGTAACTAAATGAAAAAACATCAAAATACAGTAAATAAAATAGTTTAAAAAAAATGGCTTAATTTTTTTTTGTATTCTTATAACAATAAAAAAAAATTAAGCCATTTTTTAAAAATTATTTTGCTTATAATATAAGGTTTTATAACTATATATATTTATCGTACATTATTTTGTGTAAAATTTTTTTTACTTATGTTTCTTTAGTTTTATATATATATATATTTTTTTTCTCTCTAATTTTGATGTTCTTTCATTTAGTCACTGAAGATGGCCCCTGAGTGGACCGAAACGTTTGGCCAATAAATTTTGAGAGTCGTGTCTTTTGTCTTTATATTCCTGTGGTATATATATATATATATATATATATATATGCCTTATACTGCTTCGTATAAACAGCGTAAATTTCTTTCAGGAAATATAATTGCTTTGGTTTCTGAGCTTCGTTCAGAAGTTGAAGGTCTGCAGAGCTCTTTTGAAAAGGAGAAATCAAGAACTAAAGAGCTGGAACAAAGTATTCGACAATTAGATTATACTTCTGCTCCGAAAGAGATCAAAACTGAAGCAGGTTTGTAAGGATGAGGGAAGTCAGCTTTTAATGGGTATGAAGTTAGAGAAGTCGTGGTATTATGTAACTGAAATTCATTTGGTATATATTAGCCTTGAATTTAGAACATTTAATGAACAAAAATTGATATCTCTCTTCTTTGAATTCTGAATAAAATCACAAATGAGTTATTTGTTGTTTGATTTTGCATAAGTTATAATTTCTTTACTCGTTTCATTCGATACAATTGAGGATAATGGGATAATGAGGGAAGAGTACCCCTTTGCAGGCCGACGGCTTTTTCAGTCAAAAAATTAAACGTTAAAAGTGGAATCATTCCTGCATCACTCGTTTTTAGATACATATTAACAAATATTAATGTTTGATAATTATTTTAGATTTGAGAGTTATCGAGTTTCTTTACGTTAATAAAGTGAAATTTAATCGAATAATTATGAAAATGTTTGTAAGCTGAAAATATTTTGGTTTAGTTAAGTTTTATCTTTATTGCTTTTTTGTTTTTATAACAATTAAGTTTTGTTTATTTTATTTATATATATATATATATATATATATATATATATTAGTGATGTACGTCACATCCGCATCCGCATCTACGGGATGCAGATGCTGTGGATGTGTAATATTTACTAAATTGCTATTTTTGAAGCACAATTTGCCCCTTATTCAGTTCAAATACTGAAACTTGTGCAGCCTTTATTTGATTTTTAATGTCTGGCAATGTCTGTTGTATATTTATATAATTAATTGTTCATGCTACATTACATAACAATGTCATAAGCACACTATTTTCCAAAGGGTGGAGGTTCGGAAAAGTGGTTGGTGGGATTCAAGACGAGTTGGGTCCCCGTCCCGCATCCTGGTAGCACACATTTGTGTTGCGAAAACTCGTCCAAAAAAAGAGTATGTAAAAAAATTATAATTACAAAATAATATTATCTTATATCTAATATCTAATATTATCGAATATCTCATATTTATAAATAACCAAAAACCGAAAGTCAATTAATAAATTAAGTATGAATTTAAACTACCTTATTATCAAGCTGACAAATTTATGCATGACCATCCCCATCTGCATCCACATCCGCACGGATGGAAAAGTTTGGCATCCGCATCCGCGTATGTCTGAAATCTGACATCCGATACATCACTAATATATATATATATTATATATATATATATATATATATATATATATATATACTGTGTATGTAGATATATTTATACACACACACACATATATATATATATATATATATATATTATTATAACTGCAAACACGCAGTATAATTAACGTAAAGAACGACGCTTTGTATAGGAGAATTAACCGCGCAAGATGAGAGCGAAAGCACGAAACAAATGAAAAAATGAGGTAACCACCCGGGAATCGAACCCGGGATCTTCCGATTGCCGGTCAGATATGATAACCATTACACCACGGCCCTTACTCAGTCAAATGTCGTAATTCCTCTACATGCGCGCAGAAACCAATGCCCCAAAGGGGCACCTCCCGCATGCCGTAACATTATATACATGATTATTTCTTACAAGAAATTGTAAAATTGTATTCAGAAATTGTTTTCTTCCCTAGACGACACCTGCAAAAATACAAATTTCGACATAAAAATTTATGAACAGAAGCCACTCGTTCACTATCTCCAACGATTCAGTTGTAATGTTTTCCTGAGCAAACCATCAAACGCGTCTTCGATTCTGTAAGTCTAAGTAAATTCAAAATATTTAAATAACATTTGTGTTTTTCTAAGAATTAGGTTTGGATTTTCAACATTTTGTGTTTTAAAAAGGGGAATTTTTAAAAAACATTTTTATCTTATGTTTTATAAGTGAAGATATGAGAGGAGATAGTTTAGACTTTCAAAGTTTTATAATTTTATAGTTTTTGAAGGAAATTGAATATAAAGGTCGGATGTACAGAGTAGTCAAAAAAATGTTCCCGATTTCAAATTGAAATTACAGGACAACCGTACAAGATAAGATTGAATAATAAAATGCATTGAGCAGTCAAAGGTTCAATTTGTTTTCACAAAACAGCCCTTTTTTTTACAGGTTACAGGCTTAAAATGACTCAATTACTTCTACAGCAAACGGGTTTTGGCTTGTTCCTCAAACCAAACCATATTTAGTAAAATATGTTTTTTTGCCTGCACAATGCATTTTATTATCCTCTCTTGCATGGTTATCCTGTAGTTTCAATTTGAAATCGGGTACATTTTTGTGCCGCACCCCGTATATGCAGTTATCAAAGTGTAATAATTAGAGCAAAATGCATCTTAGAATTTGAAGCTGAGGGGAATGTCAGACTTTATGATTGAAGCGTATAAGTAAATAAAGAGTAAAGAGATGCGCGAGAAAATAAGATGTAAAGTTGAGGTTGAGCATATAAATATAATTATAGGAATAATTATTTATTTATTCGTTAGTGTTAACTTCGGGTCTTTGTTCTGACGTCATATCTTTGAATGGTGACATAAAACAAATGAATCTTCAGAATAGAAGCAAATAAAAAACAGTGATCTAAAATGTGGAAAAGTATGAAAAGAGAACGTGGAAAACTAACTTTTATTTACGTACTTTATTACTCCATCAAAGAACGTGTAAATGAAATATTAATTTTTATTCTCATTCAATTTATTTTTTTCACAGCAATAACAATGAGAAACATAATTCTGTACGAGCACTGGATGGAGATTTCACCAGTCTTTTTCACACAAAGCAAGAATCTAACCCATGGTTGTTCGTGGATTTAGAATTTCCTCACCTTATTTGGGAAATTAGAATTACTGTTCGGGAAGTGTCCAGATCCAGCATGATAAAGGTACGAATATCACCTGACCTTCGAACCTAGATACGCAATGTGGAGTATATAAGCCTTTACCTGGATCAGAAAATCAACCAAATATAATTTCGAGGAACTTCCTAATATAAGAATAAGCATAAAAAACATACCTCGCAATTATATTCATGAGAAATTTTTTTTTTGTAATGGTTTCCAATACATAATATATAAATTAAACGCAACTTCAAATATTTTCCTTTAATAATTAATTAATAATTGGGTACCCACCAAGTAATAGCAAAAAATATTCAAGTTTCAAGTGTGTGCCAATTAGAACGTATGGGTGAAGTTTGTGATTATTTATAATTCAAATATATTCTTTTGGTGTTTGAAGCAAACTCATCGGTAACAGTGTCGTAGAAGCTTCGACTTCATTTAACGTTCATCATTAATTCCTTTTCAATACTAAGAAATCCTAGAAATGACACTCTGATAGTCCGATAGCCAATTCACTGGACCATAAGTTGAAGTATGAAATCTGTAGGTAGATTTTTTTTATTTGAACTAGATGAAGTGATTCCAGTTGTGGTTTGCTTGCATGTTTTATTGGGATATTTTCTTAAATGTTTTGAAAGAAAATGAACTTTTGGTCAGGTCGCATATCAAACATTTATTTTCAGATGCACTCATTATTTATTTCTAAAGGAAAGAGGGGAAAGGATGTTTTAAATCCACAAACACAAAAAATTACGATATTTCGATGGTCACAAATAACACTAATTCTGGCACTGCACGACCTTGAACTGATGAAAAAAGCCTTGAGCCATCGTTGGCGACTTGACTGTAATGCGTGATGTTGCCAGTGTTCACCATCCCAGCCCATTTAAAATAAACTACATATAATAAAATACTTAAAAATTACTCTTATTGTGAAGTTAATTTACTACTCACACTTAATAGCTAAATTACAATTAGATATGAGTCATGCATACAACTAAGGTAGTCATACTTGAGAAAATTTGAACTTTATATGAACTGTTTAGAGCTGAAATGCAAATTGGAAGTTGCATACATTGTAGCTTTTCCAGCCCGTCTCAACTGGAGGAATATATCCTAGCCAATAGTCATAATTTTATACTCATGCACATAACAACCAAATTAGCTGACAGGGTATCCGAGCGTCACACGACTTGAATTAAGTTTGTCCGTGCAGAAGAGAAAAGAGTCAGATATTTTATTTGCATAGCTTAAATTTCATTTATATCATAATTTTTTTATTCACGGTGGGAAGGACTTGAAGAAGAAAGCAGAAAAAACTTTACTTTGGTTAATTTTATCTTATTGTAAATCCTATTTGGTTACGAAAGTCTTTATTTTGCATATATATATCATACATTTTCTAAATTCTTTACCTAAATTCATTCTGCTATTTACCCAGAAGCACTGCATAATAAGCATACATCAGATGTGACACCCTCCACTCATTCTCTTTCAAATTAAGATTTACTCCTCTCCAGGTATTCTTGTTTTCGTCTCACGTGTAACCCCATCACGCAGCACAGTCGTGCTCCACATTAATACTGAAACATTTCCTCAACTCACCCTTCAGTCTTGCACAACCACTAGTACCCACATATATACATCCTAACAACTTATCACTGACAAACTACATTCCAAGCACTTCCCACAAGGTATATTTATTTACTTTAGTATATACTTTCCCCGAATTTATAAGTGTCAGAAGCACTTTGATCTTCTTATCACTTAGGTTTTTAATCATCTGTCACACTGCAAACATTTGAACTTTGCATTCTTTGTTATAACGTTGATTTGTTCACTTTGAATCAGCAGATTTTCTTTATTCTCTCTACTCATCTTTTCAAATTCTAAAGACGTATGCTCCTGTCGTCTTCAATCTCACGTTTAGAAGCATTATAAAGAAAAAAAATACTAGGCAATATTACTTAAATAATAAGTATACAAGATGACTTTGTCAATTTCAATAAAAGTTCGTTTCATTAATCAGAAAGTCTGCGTCATAATGGGAAGAAGTAAGTGTGGTATCATCTGCGTATTGTATGCAGTTTAATGTAGTAGAAAAATGAAAATCGTTAACGTGAATTAGAAATAATAATGGCCCAAGAATCGATCCTTGTGGAACTTCACTAGTTAGCATCGCCTTGTCGGATAAATTGTCTTTTAATCTGATGTGATGTACTGATGGCGATTTGACAGATATCATTTAAACCAATCAAGGATACTTCCTCTTATTCCATATATGTGAGGTTTATTCAATATGAAAATGTATCAAATGCTTTTAACAAATCCAGGAAGATGAAGGAAGCGTGTTTTTGTCCTTCAAGTCCTGATACACATTTTCTAATAGCGTGTTCATGGCATCTTCCGTTGTATGTCCACCTATAAACCCAAATTGTGTTTTAGTTAAAATATCTTATTTGTTAGGAATTTAGTAAGTTTAAATACATTTTTACCAGGATCGTACTGATGTCAGAATCTTTAATTTTTTAGATTTTTTTTTGCTGAAAAGATATCGTTTGGTTGGAGTGGATCAAAGAAAAATGAGTTTGGATTTGGTTGTGGCATGTATTGTCAGTAATGAATGTCTGTAATTGTGATCGAGGCTGCAGTATTGAAGCCGACATTTGCAAAGAAGTTGTTTAATATATTTGTTGTCTTTGGGTTCACTGTAAAAATTTGTGTGAGGGAGGACAAGGGATTTATTTTTACCTTCTTTGTGTTAATTAACTCTTTCAGTGTGTTCCATAGCTTCTTTGAATTGAATTTTTGTTCATCAATTTTTAAACAGTACTAATCTGCTTTTGCTTTTTTAATGACTGCATTAAGTCTGTTACAGTAATTTTTGTATGTCTGTTCGGTAATAATATCAGATTTCCAGTTTAAAGAGAGGATGCTTGCATTTAATACTCACAATGAATGCAGGATTGCAGGTGTGATCCATTGGTCATTGTATTTTGTTTTAGCTATTACTTCTGATTTAAGAAGAAAGTTTATGTTCAATATATCCATTAGTGTGTCTGAGAATGCTTGAAATTTTGTTCCAATGTCATGGTTACTTTCTGTTATCCTAGTCCAGTCAAAAGCTATTATTTCTCTCAGGAACTTTAATTTGTTATTATAGCTGTAAGCTCTCTTGTCAACTTGTATGGTTTCCTTTGCAGAGAAATGGGTGAGTAGCATGGTGTACGTAGGCAAATGATCTGTGATATTTAATATAATTATACCCGAGATGCATTCAGGCGGTGACCGCACCCAGATCTGATCTAGCAGAGTCAAATTTCTAGTGTCATTGTGAAGTCTAGTTGGCTTTGTAACAGCCAATTTAAAACCACTTGCCGTCATGATGTTGTGAAGGAAGCTTGCGTTATTATTTCAATGTTCTTTTGTGAGATCAATATTTAAATCTCCAGCAACAACAAAATTCTTACAGATATAATTGGAGGTTAGGATCCTATGGATATTTGTAATAAAAGTTGGTACGTTACCAGTTGGTGGTCGGTACATGCCTAAAATTGAATATTGGTGTTATGAATAAACATTTCAATTGCAAGTGTTTCTGAGGTATTGTTTATGCTTGCCAGTTTTTCGATACTTTTACTCTTGTAGTTTGACTCTCCAACTATAACGACACCTCCTCCACTATTGTTAGCCCTACATACATGGTAGCTTGTGTACCCTGGAATGTTATAAAAGATCTTATTATTTTTAATTAATCAGGCTTCAGTTAATATAATGCACGTGAATTTATGATAAGTCTTACGTTGTAATAATTTTAGGTTAGCTGTCAATTCCTCGAAGTTGCATGGGGCACTGCGAATGTTTAAGTTCAGGAAAGACAGGTTGACATTGTTGTATTTCTTGTTTAAGAAGTTTCTAATGAGATACAATTGGAGTTGACTACGTTTTCAGATTCAGTAATTTCATTTACAGTATTGAGAATGTTTAAAATGTTGATCATGATGTGAAAATTAGGGTAATACACTAATAGAAATAATAAGAGTTAAGAACAGAAATAAAAAATAGAAATATACACAAAAAATACAAACATATATACACACACTAAGGTAGGTTGATTTTTCGCATTTTTTTAGATATCTACTTTGGACTAGTCGAGATAGTCAGGGCTTAATATGATAATAACTGACAAAAACTTTCAGATCCCTAGCTTTAACCGTTTTTTGAGGAAACCGTTTCAAAAATCGTCAAAAATTCGTACCAAAAAATATCGCATTTTTGCAATTTTCGGCCGAGAAAATCATGCTATTTTCATAAAAAAATCCTGAAAAAAGTTACAATTTTATTGAAAAAAGTAAAAAAAACATGTACAGAGTCAAATAGACACATTTAGATCCCAAGATCATCATAATTTTCACTGTAAGAGCCCTTAGAAGCAAAGGAAGGCCTCATCTGGCGGCTTAGGGCTTTGGCCAGAATGTGTTTGTGCCTTGATTCGAGTCCATAAACAGTATGGGAAGCTTCAGATGTCAGCTTCACGGCCCTTTCAACACTCTGAGAATGTGAAGGCAGATCAGGCAGCTCCAGCTTGGTGCCATTCAGCAATGCTTCTTGAAGCTCCTGGTCAGAAAAGTCTTCTGTGAGAGCAGGTTCACAGATGCCACTTTGAGAAAGGTTGATTAGTTCTGACCAGTGGGTAACTTCAATGTTGATGGCTGTGATCTTCTTCAGCCTCTTCTTGGCTGGCTTCCCACTTCTGAAAGAATAATAATTAATTTATTTTTTATCCCAGTTTAAGATTTAATCCCTATTAGTCTCAGAATTGCTGATTTAATTTAACTTAAATAAAAAAAAAAAACCCGAGTTCTATAATCCCATAATCGAATTTTTTTCAGAAAGAAGGTAAGATTATTTCCATATCAGAGGGAGGGGGAATTGGGATAAGAAAATGTGAAAAAAAAATTTGATTTGGGGATTTATAGAACTCGGGCCTTTTTTTATTAATAAATCCCCATAATCAAATTTTTTTTTTCACATTTTTTAAATTAATAAATGCTTACCTGATGGACAGAATTTTCTTGAGAGCAGCTTCTCTCACTTCCAAGTCATCAGACTTCATCATGGAGTACAGCACATTCTCGGGCAGCAAGGCCTGAGCTGGATTCAAAAGAAATATCTTGTGAAGGTGTGGAGGCAAAAGTGTCCAAATCCACTTCCTGCTGCTGTTGAATCTGGCTCTGTAATCTTTCTGCTTCAGCTGCAGCCCTCTGGTCTCTCTTCACAGCAGCTTTATCCACAGATCCCAGCTGGAAAGAGCCCTTGGGTCCTATTTTGGCCCTCTGATCTCTCAAGTATTCCCTCTCCTCTACTGGAACCTGAAATATTAAAGTATATTAAATAGCGGATCTAAAATAAGAGATAAAATCCTGAAAAAAAATTGATTAGTAATTTCTATTACCAGGGAGGGGGGAAGGAAGATTACAGGAGGAAAATGCGGATATTTTTCAATTACAAGCATTGAATTTCCTTCCATTTAAAAGGCACCTAATCGCACTAAGTTAGGCCAGTTAAAAGTTAAAAAAATAATAGCATTACCTTCTTACTGGGGGGGCAAGTGCAGATTATGTGCTGTGTTTGACAATTTTCTTTCTTGCACTTCACAGCATTGTCATCACAGGGACGAACAGGTAGCTTACAGGTGCAAGCAGAAATGTCAAAAAGTTTATCCAGCTTTTCCTCCAGATTCTGCTCCTGGACTATAGAAAGAGATTTCCTGTTTATCTCTTTTGCTTTCTTGAAGCACACTTTATCCACCAATTTCACTACATAATATTCCTCATACAGGGGCAGCCGCGGGTTCACTGCCTGCCAGATCTCAATCACATCCTTTGCTATCATTTTAGCAATATCAGTCTTTCAAGTCCGGGTGGCTGTTTTGGAGGAAATAACTGTACTGAATAACTTGGCGGAGGGTAGGAGGCTCTGTTTTATCCAAAGGGGAAGGCTGGCCACTGAATTTTTTGGCACTATCACTTCGAGTTAACACTGCAGACTTCCGTTTTTTACCCATTTTTATGAAATATCTGAAAATAAACACAATTAAATGAACGCATCATAAAATAACTTAATTTAATACACATTTTATAGGTAAATATCATTAAAAAATACAAAATAATACACTAATAAACATCTATAATGCATTTACAATAAGTTTCAAGCATCGTTTTGTTAAAAAAGCCGAATTTTAATTGATTATTTTGATGAAATAATGTCCGATATTTTGTTTGTTTACATTGCGCGAATGCCGCGCGCGCGATTTTACGCGTAAAATTCGGCAATTTTACAACTTAAAAATAATTAACAATCCTCAAAAAATACAATCATTTTCACAAATATGAGTTGGTGCAACGTTTTTTTATACATTAATACCTTTCTATCTAGACTAGTCCAAGATCACAGTTCCAAAATCAACCTACCTTAATACACACACACGAGGGTACTTCAATAAGTATCTGCACTTTTTATTTTAGTAATAATATAGTATATACTAGCAGAGATACCCGGCGTTGCCCGGGATGTAAGGGTGTGTCAAAATAAGGTAAAAAGATGAACAAAACTAAATGAACACATAAACACAAAGTTTTGGTAATTGTTTTTATTCCTTGAAAACATCAGACATTTTGTAGCACTTCAGTGTAAACAATGTTACGTGTTTTTCCATTGGGTGTCAAAACATAAAGATTGCGAGGTGTTCCAACTTTTTTGGGCCATTGTCACCCATAGCAAAAGTCACACTCAAATGTCAAAATGCAAAAACTTATTCCTTAAACTTATATTTTAAAAAGTTCTCGAAAATAATGATTTTAAGCTTTTTTTGTGTCAAAATGCAAAAACTTATTCCTTAACCTTATATTTAAAAAGTTCTCGAAAAGTTTGAAACTTTTATGCACACCATTAGATTCCCCGTGAAAAGTTATATCTGATTCACTACCTTAAACACTATTTGGTGCAGCCATATTCATTTCAATAGAGAACAAACAAACAGACAAACAGACAAACAAACAAACTTCCTCTTTTATATATAAGAGACCATTCGACGATCTCCCAAACCTGCTCAACAGCAAGTCAGAGAATTTCGGCCACCAAAGATCAAACAAAGTGCTCAGAATTTGAAAGATTTACTTCCACCAGTGGAGGGAGTGCACAATGGAACCAGTGAGAACCACCACTCACGAAGCAGTTCTCTGTCGAACAACTCGATAAGATCACTGAAGAGCCCCTTGTTGTCCGGATACCATGTCACTCCCAAGGTGTAGAACGCTGTGTTAGGGTGGTAACTGAAGCGTCTGGGGCAGTGTATGGAAAGGATTCAAAAGATAGTTACATTAGAGCAGTACTTAAATCCCGTGACTTTATGCCGTCATTCAAAACTAAACAAGATTTTAATGTATCATTTACTAAATAAAACTATCTAGTCTACCTACTGTACCTACCTACCTACTGTCTAGTCTACCTACCTACTGTACCTACCTACTGTACCTACCTACCTACCTACCTACTGTACCTACCTACTGTACCTACCTACCTACCTACCTACTGTACCTACCCATTTACTAAATAAAACTGTCTAGTCTACCTACCTACTGTACCTACCTACTGTACCTACCTACCTACCTACCTACTGTCTAGTCTACCTACCTACCTACCTACCTACCTACCTACCTACCTACTGTACCTACCTACTGTGCACACCATTAGATTCCCCGTGAAAAGTTATATCTGATTCACTACCTTAAACACTATTTGGTGCAGCCATATTCATTTCAATGGTGTCCGGACAACTGCCCCCTGGACAACCGCCCCCCGGACAATTGCCCCCCGACAACCGCCCCCCGGACACTTGCCCCCGTAGGACAATCGCCCCCCGGATTATTGCCCCCCATATGTAAATAAAAATTAAATAGAAATTAAATTTACGTTTAAAAAATGGCAAGCTAAAACAATATTTAACAACATTATTGCCAATTCTTGCTTAATTTTGCTTGTAGCCTGAAAAAAATTATATTTAAAAAGTTAGCAATATTTAACAAAAATTTTTCCAATTATTGCTTACTTATTTATAATAAAATTATGAAGTTTAGCTACTTAATTTTATTTAAACAGTTGGCAAGACTTGTTGTATTTCATATATACTATGGATTAATTAATTATATTTAAACAGTTGGCAATACTTATTGAAAGGTCGTTTTGAAAGTCATAGTTGGTGGTTAGGTTATGTTAGGCTAGGTTAGGTTAGGTTAGGTTGAAGACTTTGAGAATCGCGAACTAATTAATTTTTTAAGAGGTTTTGCCTATAATTTGAATTTTTAGCATTAAAACCTCTTTTCCAAGCAAGTTTTACTTTTTTTTTAGTAAATTTTAATAAATATGAACTCTTTCATAAGTTTGTTTTTTATAAATATTAATAAATTTAATTCCTATTTAATTTTTATTTACTTATGGGGGCAATAATCCGGGGGGCGATTGTCCTACGGGGGCCAGTTGTCCGGGGGGGCGGTTGTCGGGGGGCAATTGTCCGGGAGGCGGTTGTCCGGGGGGCAGTTGTCCTAGCACCCATTTCAATAGAGAACAAACAAACAGACAAACAAACAAACTTCCTCTTTTATATATATAGATAATATATACTTGTAATAACGAGCCAAACTGAGATCTATAGGCTTATTTAGGCTAGCAACAGTATAGGCTTATTTAGGCTACTTGTAGCTGTCACATATCGTACGAGTAGTGAGCATGGCGGCGCCGCTTTCAATTTGTACTCTGGAAGAACAGAGATCCGTGGTTCGTTTTTTGTGGGCAGAAGGTGTGAAAGGAGCTGAAATTCACACGAGTTTATGTGCTCAGTATGGGAATAATGCGTTACTACGGCGAAGTGTGCACGAGTAGATTCAAATGTTCAAGGAAGGTCGGACATGTGTGACAGATGCTTAGCGCTCAGGACGACCGTCAATATCAACCAGTGGTGACAAGCAGGAAGAAGCCAGAGCCATGATTTTCGATGACAGAAGATTAACAATAAAAGAAATTGCATCTTCATTAGACATCAGTCAAGGGTCAGCCTGTTCGATAGTTCATGACATTCTTGGCTTTCACAAGGTTTGTGCAAGATGGGTGCCCAAACAGTTGAAAGAAAAGCACAAGCGTAATCGTACGGACGTCTGCTCTCGTCTTTTGGCGCGGTATCATAATGAAGGTGAAAACGTTTTGGAGCGTATTATTACTGGAGATGAAACCTGGATCCATCACTATGAACCAGAAAGCAAACGACAGAGCATGCAATGGAAGCATCCAACATCTTCCGTTGCAAGGAAGTTCAAAGCGCAGCCGTCAGCAGGTAAAGTTATGCTAACACTGTTTTGGGATACACAAGGCCCTATCCTTGAACATTATCTAGAGCGTGGAACTACATTAACAAGTGGATCGTATTCCGACATGCTTCGGAATGAGTTAAAGCAAGCAATTCGCACAAGACAGAGAGGGAGATTGTCGGAAGGTGTTATTCTGTTACACGACAATGCGCGCCCTCATACCGCTGCACAGACTAGAAAATGCCTTCAAGAACTTAAATTTTAAGTTCTCGACCATCCAGCTTGCAGTCCAGACTTGGCACCTTCGAATTTTTACCTGTTTGGACCATTAAAAGACGCTTTGAGAGGTCAGCGATTCCAAGGCGATGATGACCTGAAGTAGGCGGTTCATGTCTGGCTACGCACACAGCCAAAAACATTCTTTTGTGATGGCATTAGGAAGCTTGTAGATCGCTGAACTAAGTGTATTGAGAAACAGGGAGACTATTATTGAGAAGTGATGTGTTTATAATCTATCAGATGTGAAAATAAAATTGTGAAAATAAAAAGTGAGGATACTTATTGAATTACCCTCGTACATGCAAATAAACATACATACAATCATACATACATATATACTGTATGTATAAAATAAAATAAAATAAAAATAAAAACGGTTGAAGTTAAAGCAAGAACGAAGAACTTGATACTAAATATGCATCCACGATGAGACTATAGAGTTGAAAGTTATAAAATTATAGAATTATTGAAACTTAAAGTTAAAAATTAAAATTTATATCATTATAAAATTTTAAAATTAGCGATTATAGAATTTGAAGGACGATGAGAATAGCAAAATTATAAGATAATAAGAATTATAAAATTTTAAGTTCAAAAGTTATAGTATTATAAAAACTTAAAATTTAAATTTGAATTAAAATAAAAAATTTTATTATTTTAAAATCTTAAGTTTAGCAATTACAGAATTTGAATGACTGTGAGGAATAGCAGAATTATAAGATCATAAAGATTATAAAATTATAAAATTTTAAGATGGGTTTACTTACTCTAAGTGGGTGGGTTATGTAGGTGCTGCTGAAAAGTGTCGAAGTCATTTTGAGAACGAATTGATATTCTTTGTTTTTTCTGCGTCTTGCGGGGATATATTATGCCGTCCCATACATAGCAGGAATAAGTTATTTTTTCGTTTTTAAGTTTTAATAGTTTGTCAAAAACTTATTTTATGTAGTCATAGTGTGATTCATTAATATACGAGGGCTGCTCAATATATTTTGCTCCACCTTTTTTTTTTCATTCCAAGTTTCCTTGAAAGTTCCAGAAATTTTGTACACAAGTAGCTACATACCTTTTTTACAAGTTTTTATTTTTCCACATAGTCTCCATCCTTTTCTACGGCTTTCCTCCACCTCGAAGCAAGGGTCTTTATTCCTTGCTCCTAAAAGTCCGCTGGGTTCCGCTGGAGCCACCTCTTAACCTCCTCAACAACCTCATCGTCACTCTGAAACTTTCTTCCACGAATATCATCCTTCATTGGCCCAAACGAATGGAAGTAACACAGTCAAGCGCATTTTTGTGATGGCCTCTCTTGATTGCAAACTGTTGTCTGGTTTTGCGTTACTGTGCAAAAGCAAACGAAGGACGTCTTCCAGTCTTCTCTCCGGTCGAACTCGCTTTATACGTCTCTGGAGTCTTTGAAGGGTAGCATAGCAATATATGTCTTTGAGTTGATTGTTTGTCCTTTCTTCATAATGTCCACCAAAATCACCCCTTTCATGTCCCAGAAGATGGTGGCCATAACTTTCGTGGGGAGTCTGCGTAATGCCACTCCATGGATTGCCATTTTGTTTCAGGTTCAAAGTGGTGTACCCAAGTCTCATACCCAGTCACAATTCGTGAAAGGAAGTCATCCGCATCTGTCTCGTATCGAACCAACGACTCAGAAGCAATTTCTTTTCTTTGGGCTTTGTGATCTTCAGTCAGTTCACGAGGAACAAACCGTGAATACACTTTTGAGTATCCCAGTTGCTGAATTATCGTATTCACACTTCCTTCACTAATTCCTAGCTCCAGTGATACCTTCTTGTATGTGACGCGCCGATTTGATCGAATGATGCTGTTAGCACGTTGCATAGTGTGAGATGTTACAGTCGATGCCGGGCGACCGCTGCGTGGCTCATCATCGAGGCTGGCTCTCCCTCTCTCCGATGATCTCACACGTTTAGACCAGCGTGCAACTGTGCTTCGATCAACAACAGCATCTCCGTAAACGTTTTGTAGACGTTTGTGCATACTTTTAACTGTTTCCTTCTCTGTGGTTAAGAACTCGATAACAGCTCTTTTACGACGCACATCACTGTCGGACGCCATTTTCGAAACTGCGTTAACCATCGGTTTTATAGAAGGGCGTTTAAAAGCGGTTTTATGCAAAGAGGGGAGGTTGAAACTGGAAAAATCCGGTTATGTGAAGCGCAGAAAGTTCAAACTTACGGCCCAAAAGACATTTCATCCCCATATACTGAGTGCCCTAGTATATATTATATATTATATATATTATATATACAAACTCAGAATGGTCCCCTGAGAAACATTAATATAAAACAGAAAAGAAACTAAAAAAAAATATGTTAAACACAGACCGTGCATGGAACAAGAAACTCTTCTGGGAAATTACATCCACTATAGTTCGAATAAGTAATGATAAATGACAAATACTCTAGTTTTTTTTTTATGATGGAAAGCCCAACGTGGGCACCAGGGTTTTCGGCTAAAAATACAATAGTTACCTCTTTTTCTTGATGTATTCAATCCGACGTGAATGCAACGGGTTTCTGGCGTATATTGAGGTTCTGAATGTAGTAGCTAGGTGTAAGCTGTAAACCCTAGATCCTGTCCCAAAGCTGGATCCTATCTGCTTTGCAGATAGCTGGTGAGGGAAGCTATATTTTGGGGCCTCTTTGCGAGTAACCCAGTGCCCACGTTGGGCTTTCCATCATGAAAAAGAAAAACTATAGTATTTGTCATTTATCATTACTTATTCGAACTACAGTGGATGTAATTTCCCAGAAGAGTGCCTTGTTCCATGCACGGTCTGTGTTTAAATATATATATATATATATATATATATATATATATATATGATATTTATAACTGTACTTCCTATTTCTGACTTCCGCAGCCAGTAACTCAATTTGAATTTTATGAAATTGCAAACCGTGCAAGAGTGGCCAAAAATTCCTTCATCAAACAAAAATGTGAAAACTTATCCAATTGTAATTCTTCTCGCTCTTTCTGGCATCTATCTAAAAACAGAGCTCTCCAACAACTTTACTTGTTCTCTCTCTCTCCTCTTTTCCATGACGAAGGCTCAATTGCCGTCTCTTCGGAGAGAGCTGAACTGTTTGCTCATACTTTCGCCTCCCACTCAACCGTGGACGATTCCGGGGCTACTCCTCCATCTCCTTCCCTTCTGACCTAATTATATCTGAAATTAGAATCTCTTCAAAAGATGTTCTTCTGCCCTATCTGGGTTCAACTGTAGGAAGACGTATGGTTCTGGTGGTGTTCCTCCTGTTGTCCTCAAGAACTCTGTTTCTTTGTTGCCAAGTTACCAAGGCAAATTCTTTAGTCTTTGTCTTTCATCTGGTACTTTTCCTTCCTGCTGGAAGTTCGCTTTCATTCAATTTGTCCAAAACAAAGGTAACCACTCTGAATCCTGCAACTATCATTCAATTGCTTTCATTTCTTGCCTTTCTTTTGAATCTATCCTTAATTGGAAGATTCTTCAACACCTCTCTTCTCGCAATCTTCTTTCAGATTGTCAGTATGGGTACCGCAAGGGACGATCTACTGACGATCTGCTTGCATATCTCTCTGACTCATGGTCATCCTTCTTTCGGGATTTCGGTGAAATTTTTGCTCTTGCGCTAGACACATCAAAAACTTTTAATACAGTCTGGCACAAGTCTTTAATTTCCGAACTAAACTACCCTTCCTTCGGTTTCTATCCTTCTATCTGTGCCTTCATTTCTAATTTCCATTCTGTAGATGTCCACTGTTCTTCTCCTAAAGCTATTAATAGTGGTGTTCCTCAGGGTTCTGTCCTGTCACCCACTCTTTTCGTTTTATTTATCACTGATCTATTAAGTCGCATTTCCTATCATATCCAGTCCTCTGCAAATGATTCCACTCTTTATTTCTCCACACATCGCAAAGTGTCCCTCTCTCCCTCTCTTTCTGCCATCTCTGATTGGGGCAGAGAAAACCTTGTGACTTTCAATGCCTCAAAAACTCAGTTCCTCCACCTGTTTTCTTGTCACAGTCTTCCACACGACTATCCCCTTAACCTTAAAAAATACACAAATTAATCCTTCCTCTTTTCTTAACATTCTTGGCGTTTCCTTTTGTCGTGATCTTTCCTGGAAAGATCACATATACTCTCCAAATGAGCTTCTAAGAGGTTAGGTGTGCTGTACCAGCTCTGTGGTTTCATCACCCCCGAGTTGCTGTTTCTGTAATTGGATCTTGTCCGCCCCTGAATGGAGTACGCTTCTTATGTGTAGGGTGGCTCAACCCACACAGCTCTACTTGACTGGATGGAATCAAAGGGTTTTCATCTCATCAATTCCCCGCCTCTTACTGACTGTCTTCAATCCATCTCTCTTCGCCGCAGTGTTGCCTCACTCTTTCTATATTATCGCAATTATAACGGACACTGCTCTTCTGATCTCTTTAAATGTATGCCTCCTTCTTTAAGGAGAGCATGCAGTACCAGACTTTCGAAACATTCTCATTCTTTTTCTGTCCAACTCTAACGCAAGGGTTAATCGATGTTTTCAATCTTTCATCTGCTCAGCCGGTCAACTATGGAACAATCTTCCTCAATCCATCTTCTCCCCTGTCTATGACCTCCAATCTTTCAAACGCAGCGTGTCCAGGCATTTCGAAAACTCTGGAGCTTGATTTTGGCTGTCTTCTTCTTCTGTGGGGAGGGGCGTATTTGCGGGCATCTGCCCTTGGCCCCTCCTTCCAGCATAAAAAAAAATTATATACATTTCCACCTTTCAATCTTTCAAGTGTTGCGTGCGATGATTTCTCATTTCACCAAAATAGGAGCTTTTGCCCCTCCTGTTGAGTTGGCCTGGTGAAGTAGAGTTGGTTTCTTGTACTCTCTATATCACACAGGCAGGTACGCCCGGCCCATCTGTAATTGCTCTGAGCAAGGCGTCTAGGTTTCTTTTGAAGATATCCACTGCGAACTACTCGTGTTCTTCAGTTCCTTGAGCATCCGGTTGATCAGTCTTGGTCCTCTCATAACAAAACTATTTTCCTTCAGGGTTGAGGATGTTCCCTGTTTAGCTTTTAATTTGGGAACACGACACATTCTTCCTTTTCTACTTTGTTGTTCGAGTGGTTATAGGGCTCAAAGTAAAATTAGGGCTAGTTCCTCCATTATTTTCCAAGTTTAAATAATGATGTACCCCTCCCTTCTTCTTTCGAGTGAGTATAATTTTAATTCACGTAACCTTTCCCAGTAACTTAGTTCTTTGCATCCATTGATTTTGGCTGTGAAGCTTCTTTGAATCCCTTCTGGTTGACTAATGTCTTCTTTTTTATATGGAGGATGTTAAGACCGAGCAGTATTCCAACTTGGGTATGATCAGTGTCTTCAATAGAGGAATCATTATATTCCTATCTCTTCTTTTAAAGGTTCTCAGTATCCGTCCAGTGTTCAATTATTCTTTTTGTTCTGTTCAATGCTATCTTATTTTCTGTTTTAAATTTCGCGTCTATTCTCATTACAACACTTAAATCTTTTGCTTTAGAATTCTTCTAAATTTCATGTGCATTTGAGGTGTAGTATGCCATGGATTTTAGGTCCTCTCTTCTTCTGTACCTTAATAGTTAAAAATTTTCAATGTTAAATTCCATTTTATTGCCTTCAGACCAATCGTAGATTCTGTTCATGTCTGTTTGTAGAGATCCTATATCTTCTGGGTTTATTATTTTTATACTAATTTTTGTGCCATCGGCAAAGGATGTTACTCTGCTGTCACTGGTAACTTCCTCATCAATATCAGTTAGTATGATTATGAAGAGGAATGGAGCTAATACTGTTCCTTGTGGTCCTGAGCTTAGGACCTCTAACTCTGATGAAGATATTCCTTGAACTGTAACGACGTTCTGCCGCTCACTAAGGAAATTATATACACATTTTCCTACTTTTCCTGTTATTCTTATATATTTCACTTTATGTGCTACGATCACACTTGTCGAACGCCTTGACAAAATATATGCATATTACATCATAGTTTTCATTATTTTCAAGTGCATCAGTAATGTTGTTATAGTGTTCCATTAGTTGTGATAGGCATGTCTTCCTGACCGGAATCCATGTTCGTCATCATTTAATTTTTTTTGAGTTTTGAAAATGTCATAAAATTTTTCTTTAGCTATTTCTTCAAATATTTTGGTGAGATGAGATGTAAGCGACACTGGCATATAGTTTTTGGCTTCGGATTGATCTCCTCCTTTATATATTGGAACAATGTTCGCTCTTTTCAGGATGCTCGTAATTCTTCCGTATCAAGTGAGCGTCTCCATAACCAAGATTAGGTAGGGGCTTAGCGATTTCAATTTTACAGTTTTTGATCAGTGTGGCATTCCATTCGTCCGGCCTGCCGCCGAGTGTGCTTATATACATATATATATATATAGACACTTCATGCGTTATCGGGACAACAGGTACCGACAAAGATAAAAAGAAGCAAATAAATTCTCGGTGGACCACATGGCAACGAAACCGGCACCACCATTGGAAAACGAATCTGAACCATCTGTATGCGAAAACGATAGAGAAAAACTAAAAATAATCCTAGCCAACATTCAAGGCCTTAAATCAAATCATTCCCCAGACAAAGTTTTATACCTGAAAGGACTCATGCAAGAAGCTGGAGCAGACTTTGCATGCCTCACGGAAACTCATCTAAAGGGCTGCCAGGCGAACTGTGAAAACTGTGAGTCCTGTGTTGACAAAAAAGAAATACAAATTGACACCTATAACATCCTCCAAGCCGACAGAAAATTGAAGCGTAAAGGAGGATGTGCTATTTACACACGCGAAAGGCATATGGCAGAAATGACTATAAGTACCTCAAACAGCTACGTAGAATGTACAGTATAGCAGCAAAAGTTAGAAAATGAAAATGAAAAGGTTTATTGGCAGACTATAGTCCATATGACAAATATTATTAATACAATGACAGTTCATATACTAAGGATAGAAATATATACAATTGATTAGAAATAATACTATAATGTCGAAGTTAAGTGGAGCTACAGACAGACGTTTTCGTACCAAGAAGTCCATAGCTTAGAGGATAAATGGCGGGACTCATGGATAGCTTGGATGATCGGGTTGGTTGATTTCTTAATTCTTTGCATTAGACTGTGTTGAGCACGTCTTGTTACCTCCGGGAAGCTCGGGACATTGCGGGTAGCAAACCTTTGCGAAGCTGAGCATCTCGGGGGTAATTTATGTAAGAGTAAAAAACCTGTTGTAGAGCAAATTTAGAGTTCTGCCAGAACCTTGTTTATAATTCACCCACAGTTGCTGTCCGTATATATTACTGCAGAACGTACGAAAGAGAGTTTCTTTAGCTTCACTTGTACAGAATCGAAAGTTCCTTATGGTCATATTCGCTTTAGCACACAGGCTTCGAGATTGTTTTCTTATATCCGAGTCATCACTCAAGGAGCTGGTAATAGTTTGACCCATATACTTAAACTCTTGTACTTCCTCAATTACTTCACCATTCATTTTAAACCTTTATCAGCTGGCTGATTACAGCTTTCAGGATGAAATTACATAATGCATAACCTTAGTTTTTGTAACGTTAAAAAGAATATCATGTTTCTGCGAATACACTTCGCAGACTTTTAGTAGCCGATCCAGACCTTTAACAGAGGGACTTATTAACACCATATCATCGGCATAAACTAAGTTATTTATCCTTGTGTTATCTATACAACATCCCACTGTTGCCTCATTAAGTGAAGCAATTAATCCGTCGATATACACATTAAACAGCATAGGGGGGAGCAAGGAGCCTTGTCTCACCTCGCAAGAGGAGCCAAAACACTTGGATAGTACATTGCCCACCTAACAGTGAAAGATTGGTGGGAATACCAAAATTTCAATAAATTTAATATGTACATGGGAACCTTCCTGTCTTCTAGTTTTGCAAATAAAATATTGTGGTTCACCCTATCATATGCCTTACTTATATCTAGGAAACAGCTATAAATAGTTGAATTACTGTCAATGTATTTAGATATTGTTTCTTTAAGTACATAGATACACAAGTCAGTTGAGTGGGACCTTTTAAAGCCAAAGTGATTAGGAGATGTCCATAGGAAATATTAAATATGGTACTAATTGTAATGTACAGACCCCCAAACACGCCAACCTCAAAATTTTCAGATTCCATTACAGAGGTAAGAAACCCCAAATATTTTTCTGTGGTGATTTTAATTTTCCATTCATGAAATATGAAAGGACAGGAAAAAATGTATGTATACACCAGGACAAGGGGGGCGCACGGGAAGACCAGAAGCAGGTAAAAATGCTACTCTCTAGCTGATGAATTTATGTTAACGCAAGAAATAACAGAAGACACAAGAAAGAACAACTGCCTAGATTTAGTATTTACAAACAACTGCAACCTAATTGATAATGTAGAAATATCCCCAACTATAATATCGGACCACACCATCATTGAAATAACAACCAATATAAAAGCAACAGGAAAGGAAAGAACACGAACAACAGAAAGAAGCAAATTCGAAATTTTAAATTTTCACTCCAAAGCTATAAACTGGGAAGATGTTGCATCCAGCATGGAAGTAATAGATTGGAAAACCATTTTCGAGGCCACGACAACGGAAGAGATGCTAATACTTTAGAGGAGAAGACGTTAAAAATTGTGGAAAGACGTCCCAAAAATACAACATAGAGGAAAGAGAAGCAGGTTCGAGAGACAAAAGAGGTCATTGTTCTGAAAGAGAAAAAGAGTGACTGCAAAATTAAGTAACTCTAAAGATAACATCATAAAGATATTAAATGATAAACTGCAGAGTATCGATGACGTCATAGAGGAACTAATTGAGAGGCATACAGAAAAAGAAGAAGACGACGCTATAGAAGCGATAAAGGTTAACTCAAAGTACTTCTACAATTTTGCAAAAAAGAAAATCGAAAAACCATGCAACTACCGACCTTTGAAAAACGAGAACAGTGCTTTATCTGATGATCTAACAAAAGTATCTGAGATATTAAGAGCTCAGTACGAATCATCTTTCAGTGCCCCAAAAACTGACAAACTGATATACGATAGAAAAGCGTTCTTTGAAGAAGAAATACAAGGGGAAAGTATAACGGACTTCGACTTTACGACAGATGATATTACACAAGCTATAGGGAAACTAAGAACACACTCAGCGGCAGGACCGGATAAATGGAATGCCATACTGATGAAAAACTGCAAGAATGCAATCGTTGAGCCCCAATATTGGATATCGAGACGATCACAAGACATGGGAGAAATACCAGGCATCCTGAAGAGCGCGAACATAGTCCCAATATATAAAGGAGGAGATCGATCCGAGGCCAGAAACTATAGGCCAGTGTCGTTTACATCTCATCTCACTAAAATATTTGAAAGAATAGTTAGAAAATCTGACTTTTTGGAAACTCAGAAAAAATTCAATGAAAACCAACATGGGTTTCGTTCAGGCAGATCATGCCTATCACAACTAATGGAACACTACAACATTATTGATGCACTTGAAAGTAATGAAAACTATGATGTAATATACACAGACTTTGCCAAAGCGTCCTACAAGTGTGACCATGGAACCATAATACATAAACTGAAGTATATGGGAATAACAGGAAAGGTAGGAAAATGGATATATAATTTCTTTAGTGAGCGGCGGCAAGTCGTTACAGTACAAGGAGTATCTTCATCGGAATTAGAAGTCCTCAGCTCAGTACCACAAGGAACAGTATTAGCTCCACTACTCTTCATAATCATGCTAACTGACATAGATGAGGACGTTACCAGAGACAGCACAGTAACATCCTTTGCTGATGACACAAAGATCAGTAGAAAAATAAGAAACCCAGAAGATATAGGAGCTCTACAAACCGACTTGAACAGAATCTACAAGTGGACGGAAGACAACAATATGAAGTTTAACACTGAGAAATTTGAACTGTTACGGTGCAGAAAAAGAGAAAACCTAAAATCCATGGAATATTATACCCCAAATGGACAGGAAATTCAGAGAAATTCTAGAGCAAAAGATTTAGGGGTTGTAATGACTTATGATGTGAAATTTGAAACACAAAATAAGATAGCAGTAAACAGAGCAAAGAGAATAACAGGGCAGATATTGAGAACCTTTAAACGAATGTAATGATTCCTCTACTGAAAACACTGATCATAGCCAAATTGGAATACTGCTCGGTCATAACATCCCCATATAAAAAAGAAGACATTAGAGAGCTAGAAGGGATTCAGAGGAGCTTCACAGCCAAGATCAAGGGGTGCAAAGAACAAAATTACTGGGAAAGGTTTCGCGAACTAAACCTATATTCACTGGAAAGGAGAAGAGAGAGATACATCATTATTTACACTCGGAAAATAATGGAGAAACTAGTCCCTAATCTTACTCTGAACCCTGTAACTCCCCAAACAACGGTGGAAAGTAGAAAAGGAAGACTGTGTCGTGTTCCCAAATTAAAGGCGAGACAGGGAACATCCTTAAACCTGAAAGAAAATAGTTTTGTTGTGAGAAGACTAAAACTGTTTAATCAGCTACCCAAAGACCTAAGGAACACGAATGGTGTTGCAGTAGACATCTTCAAAAGAAGATTAGACACCTGGCTCGGAACAATCCCGATGAGCCGGGCGTACCTGGCTGTGTGAGGTGGAGAGGAAAAGAAATCAACTCACTACTTCACCAGGCCAACTCGAGAGGAGGTGCGACAAGCTTGACCTTCGTGAAATGAGGAATCATCGCGCGGAACCTCTGAAAGGTTGAAAGGTTGTGTGATGCAAACCCACAAGGAAAAGAAAAAATGATTCCAAGGCCTTTCGTGTATTCAGAAGTACACCTGGTCAGGGAATCCCCTGACGAGGTGTACTTCTGAATCCACGAAAGACCTTGAAATAACGTTTTCTTTTCCTTGTGAGTTTGCATCATTCATTCATTTCACGTGTTTAAGTGTGAAATTCACCCCATAATATATATATATATATATATATATATATATATATAATTTAGGGTGTTTCATACCTATAGGGTAAAATAAAAATGAGCTTGGAGTTTTAATCCACACGTTTCTCCGTATTCTAAAGAACAAGAAAACACGTTTGTGCAAGTTTGAACCAGATCGCGCTGCATTTAGAGGTCCCCAACTTTGACGACTTTTTGTCAGTTCATTTCTCGCCTGCCTGCAGTGAAGACGGTTTCTTCGTCACTTGAGCGGTTCGTGTTTTATAGCCTATTGGACAACTATGGAGGTAATTATATATGCTACTAATTATCTCATTTTACTGTGGTATTGAAATTTATTATTATTTAATTTCTGTCATTTTACTGTGGTAGTGATATTTATTATTAATATTACATGAAATTAATTAGTCTGTTGCATATTGGACAACTAAGCTGGTAATTATTTATGATACAAATTAATGTAATTTTACTGCGGTATTGAAATTTATTTAATTAATGAATTGTCAAAGAGAACGTAGTGTACACGTATCAGTTTTATAAATAAAGAAAACAGTAACTGGGACTCGAACCAGTGTCATAGCCGTTTGGCGGCATCGCTCAAGTCGGCGTACACAGCACGCTATCCACTCCCTAGATGGTGTAGTGGATAGCGTGCTGTGTACGCCGACTTGAGCGATGCGCCAAACGGCTATGACACTGGTTCGAGTCCCAGTTACTGCTTTTCTTTATTTAATTAATGAAATTAATTACGATGTGAAATTATTTCTGTGGAATTATTTAGTTTGTTTTCTTTTCCAGGTGTCTACCAGAGCGAAAACAGAAGTGTTTCTTATTGGCCAGACGGATGCGAACATCACATCAAGTGGCCTTCCAACTCAGTTGCAAGTACTCAAAAAGTACTTTTACCACCAAAAGGAGCAAAAATTTGGACGTACTAAATGCCTGAACCTGTGCCTGGATGCCTGTCTCATATTTTGGGAGAGAGCGAGAATCCCCATGATGCGTCGAGATTCGGCCTTGAGGAAGATGGAATCCCTTCTCAAGGAATACGACTGGCTTGTGAAGCACAAGTCACATAAAGCAGAGTCCTTCCGAGTGAAGGAGGCGATGTTCAAGGAGGCAATAGCGAAGGAGATCATGGACATTGCTCATTCACAGGCTAAGGAAATGATGAAGAATCAGGAGGACATCCACTTTCTCGACATGCAGCGTGAAGATCCAAATTCCTGAAGCATGGGCCCTGTTGACATGAAGCTTCACTATAAGGAGATTAGGAAAAGGAAGAGGCTGGACAAGATTAAGGAACAACAGGAGAAGGCCAGGAAGGAACAAGGAGCTGCAGAAGATACGGGGGCTTTAGTGATTTCAACTTCGTCAGAGACTGACTCATATGTCGTTGACCCAACCGTGGAAGTTTTTCCATCCTCCTCCAAGGGAAATACCAAGAAGCGACGCAGGAATCTGATCTCACAGGATGTGACGACTACCTACGATCGGCTGAATATTTCGTACCGCGATTCAGCTATGTCGTACGCTGCAGCGGCTAAATCACTAGGTTTTGACTTGGATGAACTGTCCATTTCTGCCAGTACCATGTACCGCACACGCAAGGCTCTCAGGAAGGTGGCTGCTGAAAGTTATCAATCCGACGAAGTTTGTCCTGGTCAGCCTCTTGTCTTGCATTGGGACGGTAAGCTCCTACCTGACAATGAGCAATGGAAGGAGAGCGTTGACCGGATCGCCGTCCTCGTCTCTGGCGACGGCAAGGAGAAGTTGCTCGGCGTTCCTAAGGTGACGTCCGGAACCGGCGAGAAGATAGCGCGAGTTTGCTTGGATTTGGTCAAGGAACACAGGATGGAAGAGCGCGTGCGGGGACTGTCTTTCGACACGACAGCGTCGAACACCGGGATTCATATCGGGGCCTGCGTCCTGATTGAGAAAGGTCTTGGCAGAGAACTCATGTACTTCCCCTGTCGGCATCACATCTATGAAGTCATCCTCAGCTCCGTCTTCAAGCGTGCATACGGCCCTTCAAGTGGCCCCGATATACCCGTTTTCAAGAGGTTTCAGGCACAATGGAAGTTCATCGACCGGTTGGACGTGCGGCCGTACGATTTTGCTCAAGTCAATGACTCTATGAGGGAACTGAGGGAGAAGTCAGTCCTGCTGGTGAGAGGGATGGTGAGCACGTCGCATCAGCGCGATGACTACAAGGAACTGCTACAGTTGGTTCTCATCTTCCTGGGAGAAGCAAAAGTGGTGGATTTCCCTCTCAGAGCCCCTGTCGCTTACCATCACGCTCGATGGATGACGATAGCCATCTACTCCTTGAAAGTAATTCTACTGAAGAAGCAGTTCAAGATGTCGAGTCACGAGTTGGAAGCTCTGACAGCCGTAGGTCTCTTCGTGTCCCTCGTCTACATCCGAGGTTGGACTCGTGCTGCAACCTCAAGCAAGGCTGCCGCAGTTGATCTGGAATTTCTGCGTGACGCGGAAGCCTTTGCCATGTCGGGATATTCGTGTGTTAAGGCTGCGCAAGAAGCCATGTCTCGACACCTATGGTAAATCTCTGAGACTTTTATTGCCATGGCGTTCTTCGACGCAGATGTGGCAGATGAAGAAAAGGCTCAGATGGTCGTCAGTTTGGGTAAGCCCGCATCGAAAAAGGAAACACCTGGCGGAGTTCGTGACAGGAAAGACGATGGCTTTCTTCCATGCATTCGACTTGGACACAGAATTCTTGAAAAAGCCAGTTGCCGAGTGGACTGAAGTAGAGGGCTTCAAGCAAGCAGCGGCAACTGTTAACAAAATCTCTGTCGTCAACGATCGAGCCGAAAGAGCCATCGCGCTCACCAAAGAGTTCAACTGTTCTCTGACGAAGAACGAAGAGCAGAAGCAGTATTTGCTCAAAACTGTGATGCAGCATAGGGCGAAATACCCGAATAAAACCAAGAAGGATTTCATGGACAAATGATTCGCAAGAAGTGGTTATGTTTTTTGTATCTTTGTGAAAATGTGTAGTGAAATGGTACTCGTTTGTTGAATAAAAATTCATTGACAGATTTTTGTTTAATTTTTTCCGTTTATGATCTGCCAGAGCATCAAACTGGGGACCCGTAAACTTTAAACTATTGAATTAATACTTCGGTTTGTATATACAAATCGACGCTTTGTATATACAGTAAAAAGTTCAGAGATCACATTGGCGAAAAATATTTTTCTCTAAAGTTCAGAAAATTTTCTAGAAATTATTTTCTATAGCTTTTTTGTGCGTTTAATATTTCGATTTTTATTAATTACACTCCTCGACAAAATCGAACTTTTTTCTCTCATCAAAGATGTATACACACTTTCCTAGACCAGTTTAGTCCGCTGATTCCAAATCTGTTTTCGGTTTTCCTCTAACACATCTAGTTATCGAAATATGACTGTCATTAATTTCAACACGGTTTTTCGTAAAAGTACAACTTCATTCATAAAAAGAAATGTACACCAACCTAAAAACGTTGAGAGTACGATTATCTTTTGTAAACCTTGTCCGGATCGTCGCGGTACAACATCTAGCATACTTTCATTCCAGAAACCTTGGTAGCGATTTTCCATTGACTGGATGTCTTGATGGAAGTGTTCCCCCTGTTCGTCACTCACCGAGCCAAGGTTTTCGGGAAAGAAATCTAGATGCGAATGTAAAAAATGTATTTTCAAGGACATGCGACAGCCCATTTCTTGATATGCATCGAGCAGTTTCTGAACTCCATCTTTGTATGCGGGAGACTTGTGGTTACTCAAGAAGTTTCCACAAATCCATTTGAAAGTCTGCCATGCTTTTAGTTCTAAGGCAATAAGGCTTTCTTCAAAGCCTTCATCCTGTAGAACCTCCCTGATTTGGGGCCCCACAAAGATTCCCTCCTTCAATTTCGCGGCACTGATATTTGCAAATTTCTCAACAAGGTATCGAAACCCTCTCGAATTCGCCTTACCCATCGCTTTCACAAAAATTTTCATTAAGCCGAGCTTAATGTGGAGAGATGTCAACAAAATCATCTTTGGATCAACTAAAGGAACACACTGGACACTGCCCGTTCCTGGCTCGTATGTGCTTCTTTGATGCCAGTCACGTTAGCCCTGTTCAAAAATCAACTTTTTCTTATTTTCATAGGTTTCTGTACTTTTTCCCATGCTTTTTGACCTGAAAAGGCCGAAAATCACAACCATTTTGACCTAGGTTGTTGGGAAGCATTGCCGCATGGAGCTTTAAGTTTTCTGCCTTGAAATCGGCCAAAAGCACCAGTTCCGGGGTCCCTTGAATCATGTTTTGCATTATAACATTTTATCTAAACAAGATAGAGCAAAAAAATAGGCACCAAATTAAAGTGTTTTTAATCCTCTTTCTAACTTATACAATTATGATAGTCTTGGAACAAGAAATGGCACATTGGTACATACAAAGATTTCAGAAATATCACAAAATTCGTTTTCTCACACTCAAGGCAGACAAGGCGCCTTATTCATGACACAAATTTGAGATTAACATTTTGTCACAAGTCTAATCGATCAAGAAGTGAAAGCATTACATGATGATTAATTTCATAATGACATTTATACAGTCAGTTGTTGAGAGTTTGTTTCTTGAAGCTGTCAAAGCGGCGTCTGTTGAACTCCACAGCTTGAAGGAGATAGTCCCTTTGCTTGGCATCTGTTGTTATGACATTTGCAAAGTCGCTCATCATCTTGACACCACGTTCAGCAATGTCATTCACCGCTTTCAGATTCTTAACATAGTCCAACGCTTTTCTGTAGTCCTCATTCTGTGGCCAAGACGTGACAGGTTCCAGAAGCCACTCGGATCCAATGTTCAGTGTGTCCAGCAGGAAATGTGATTCTGGGCCAATGAGATCAACCAGGGTGGTCTTAGCTGTGACTCTCTGGAATAGAGGCTTTCCTGTTCTGAAGCTGTTTGACTTCTCAGTGGTATTTAACTGGGCAGCAATGTCGTGCTTCAATGTGTAACTCAATCTACTGCTGAACAGGGCAAATGGCACGACTTCCTGCGTCAGGTACCATTTGTGGTTTTCCATCTTATTAAGTACTGCATCAGCAAGCTCTGGGTCAGTTTTCTTGTACTTCAACATGTCCTGGATTAGACTTAGATCATTCACGGGAGCATCTGCAGCAGACATTGACATCATCCATACAGGAGTGTAGAACAGCGCAAGGAAGGTGTTGAGTCTTTCCAGCTTTGATACAGTGTCTTCGTCGTACTCAAGTTGATCTGCAAACATCAGCATTTTCATGGAGTACAGGTTTCTGGCCATCCATCTGGCCTGATGAATGGCGCCTGGTCGACTCCAGTGAATACCTCGAGGAGGCGTTCCTCCAAGAACAATGACTGTCAGTTCAGCCATTTCCCTGTAGTCGGCTCTTGGAAGCCTTTCTGCTGTTAGAATGTCTTGGAGTATTTCTTCACTGTTCTTCTTCTTTTCCTTCAGCCATTTGCTGTTGATAGCCAGCATCTTTGGGTTTTCCTTGGACAAGTCCGTCCAAACATCCTTCAGATGCTCAAACCAGGGATTATCTGGCCCCTTCACCTTCCCAAACAGCTTCTCCCAAACTGCTCCTACTAGGATTTCCAGGATGTGATGTCGACAGGCCAGATAAAACACCTTTTTGTTCAGCATTTTCTCTAGCAGTTTGGCAGCTCCTCTGTGAACTCCACTGTTACTGGATGTAGTGTCAAAAACAAGGGCAGTAACATTATCCGTAAGTTCCCATGTCACCAGTAAATCCATTGAAGCCTCAGCCTGAGCTGTGCCAGAAGAATTGTCGATGACAGGTACTCCCAATAACTTTCCTTCAGTGTATGAAGGTGGACCAGACACTAGCACAGCTAAAGTCTCTGAGGTACTTCCAGGTTCACTGCCCAAGACATCTTTGAGCAACTTTCCATCCCAGTGTAAGGCAGCGTACTGTGGGGGGTTTTCACAAAACTTGGACATGTGACTCTGGCTGATATTATACCTGGACAGCATTCTGTTGCGACGTGTTGTTGAGGTTGAGATGAAGAAGTTATCCAGATCAGCCCCTCCAGCTTTCAAGGTGGCAGAAACCATGGCAGTAACTTGATTGTCTGATAAACCAAGACGATCAGCTGTATTGCAGATGACATCACATTCCATGACCTTCCTTGGAAACGTCAAAGTCACACTAGTCACAGTGTCTTGATGGTGAGAACATCCAGGACGAGGCTGATGGTAATCCATGTCTTCTGTGTTAGCGTCGTTGTCAGTTGAGTCACCCCAGGTAATGTCATCCACATGAACAACTGCCTCTTGTTCTGCTGCAGCTGTAAAATAGTACAACATGTTAAGACAGTAATTGTTAAGTACATGCTAAATATCGCAATGGAGTAAAACTTAAAACTTTTTGTAACGTTCAAAGTAATTAGTTTTACCTTGTTCTTGTCTATGCTGCAGTCTTTCATTCCTCGCTGCTTGCTGCAGGGATCTTGTCTCAAAAATCTTGTCATGACCAGACATATGACCTTTCCTCTCAGTCTTTTGGTCTTCGTAGAACCTGATATCCTCATCTTTCTCTCTCTGGATAACAGTCTGTTGTTCTGTATTCCTGGATTGCATCTGGAGCTCCTATATCGAACAGGCTGTCTAATTCCAGCACAAATGCTCCTCTTTTTCCTCCAGGGTTACTTGCTCTTCCTTTGCTTTTCACCAGAGCACGATGTTTCTCATGTAGTTTCATGAAGAGCTTCATTGCGTTGTACTTGGTCATTGTCTTGATCCTAGCCATCTGCCAGAATGGGATGATAGATTCAACTGTTTCATATGCAAGGTCTTGAACCATGGGCCTCCCTGCATTTTCCGGTAAATTCTGAAGATTAAGGAAATACTGGAACGCCTGTCTGTTGGTGGGAATCTGGGAACCACTGATAAAAGCTGAAGGGTATCCAACCAGGAAAGTTTCAGTGAGAGATCTGGTAGATGGCCCAGTTGACACCTGCCTGTGGACAGTACGTGCAGGTTCCGAGATATCAACTGTGCGCCCACGGAGCTCCCTCAGCTCCTTGCTTAATGCCATTGTGAGGTTGTAACTTGTAGATGGTTTTCTAGATTCTGATTGAGTTTCTGTTGTTTCCTGAAAAATGATAGATAATTATTATTATTATTATTATTAATTATTATTTATTTATTATTATTATTATTATTATTTATTAATTTTATGCTCTTTCATTTGATACCTAATTTGTTGCTCTATCTTGTTTAGATCAAAAGTTAAAGTGCAAAACATAATACAAGGGACCCCGGAATTGGCGCTTTGGCCGATTTCAAGGCAGAAAATTTAAAGCTCCATGCGGCAATGCTTCCCTACATCCTAGGTCAAAATAGTTGTGATTTTCGGCTTTTTCAGGTCAAAAAGCATGGGAAAATGTACAGAAACCTATGAAAATAAGAAAAAGTTGATTTTTGAACAGGCCTACTGAGTCACGTCTGATGTAATGATCCGCAGTAGCACTGCTATCCCATAGGCAGAGGAAACAACAGTATTTCGTGAACCCTTCTTGCATGCCCATTAACATACTAATGACTTTGAGATCACCACAGATATTCCATTGATGAGTGCTGTATTGGACTGCTTAGAGTAGTATATTCATGTTATCGCACGTCTCCTTTAAATGAACGGAGCGGGCGATCGGGAAGGACAGCTTTAAGTTCCCGTTATGCAGGAGAACCGTTTTCAAGCTTCGCTGTGAGGAATCAATGAAGAGGCGCCACTTAAATGGTGTGTGTGCCTGTGACAAGTTCTCGAAATGTCCATTGATATTATGGCAATAGCAGAGCGGACCCTCTACTGTAAAGAATGTCACCAAAACATGGTTTCCTTTTCGATAGTGACACACTCGGACGTTCTTCTCAAGTAAGTGTTTCTGCTCGATTCTCGAGGAGAGAAGTTCTGATTTCTCTTTGGAGAGGTCTAGGTCTCTAATGAGGTCATTCAACTTGTTTTGGGCAAGCCTTTCCGGCTCCGATTGCTCTTCGTCAGGTGTGTAGTCAAGATCGGCCGAAGGTCTCGCATCTCAGCCAATCGCACCTTTGTCGGATTCTTTTTCGTCTTCTAAAGAATCGAGTCCATGCTGTGGAGGTCCCGGAATCGGCATCGTGTCATCGTGAGGGATCGGTCTAATTGCGGAGTGCACGTTCGGATAAATGATGTTATGCTTGCTCTTCACGGAGAATCCAGTTATCGCCTAGTGGACAGCCGAAGTATAACCGGTAAGTTTTCCGAAGATCCATCGTGATTGTACGCCGTTGTGATTTAATCGCGAACGAGTCGCACACGTAACAGAAATTGTCGGGGTGAATTTACACTTTCGAGGCATGATGACCGACGAGTGGGTTGATGTAAATCACCGAAAAAAATAAAATGTTTAAGTGGGGACACAAAACAAAACAAAACACAACACACAACTAGACATGTGACTGTTACGTCAAAGAATAAAAGTGTGTACATGTGCAATAGGGCGGAGTGAAAAACTCATTTTTCGAATTTTCAAATTGGCTAGTGTGGAAAATGTGTGGAGTAGTGAGGAAATAAGCTGGTATAAATTTAAAATCATAACATTAATATCTTCAGGTGCCACAATGACCTTCAATATTGAAAAAAATTGAAAAAAGCAGATTTTAACCAATAATTACAGAAGAGTCCACGATGCACAATAGACAAGAATTTATTCACACTTGTATAAAAATAGCTCAGTCAACCTTTAAAAAAAGTTTCTATTCTCTAAAAACAGTTTTCTATAGTCAGCTCATTCAGCTGTCACGTGAGTACCTCGGTTCAGTGTAGCTGTCGCTCTCGTAGCAGGTGGGTGTTCTGTTGTTGGCGTTACTCAGATAGTCTAAACTATATTTCTTATATATTTTGCATTTCTGTATTGTGTTGCCCTAAGTTTGCCATGTACTATTAACTGAAATTAACGTATAATTGATATTAGCTCTTTCTTTTTCAGATTTGTATACTTTCAAAATGTCTCGAGTGAGTTTGTGCAAAATCAACCAGGGCCTCAACTGAGTGCCCCATGTTTGGTATGGGGGAAGATTTGTGGCACAGGAATCTTCCTACATACGAAGGAGTTTTTAAATATTACTTGTTTGTAAGAAACGACTTGAAACAGAATACTAATAAAGATCCTTCAATATCTCAAATATTAGAACAAGTTGTTGATAAATTGAAAACAATTTGTGAAAGTGCTTCCGTCCCAATTCTGTCAGACAGGCGAATTGAAACAATGTTCAGAAGCTACCACGAAAAGTATCGTGTCATTATGAAGCCATACCAAAGCAGAAAAAATTCTGAAGCTTACAAAGCAAAGATTGATATGTTCAAAAAAGAAGCACACACGAAACTTTTTGACATTGCAGCGTGCAAGTGCAAAGTACTAACACAATGTTCTTGTCCCAAAGAAAAAACGGTTCCAAAGGAAGAAGTGACGTTCCTCTTAGATCAAAGGAGTGAAAGAAAACTGTTTATTGATAGAGTAGATATTACACTCTCAAAGAAAAAAGCATCTACGTTGCTAAGAAAGCAAAAAGAAGCTGTGAGGCTCACCAAAGAATCTTCACAGGAGAAATTGCAGGATACAAATGTTGAATTATCATCATCGACATCAAATAGTGAAAGTGAATCTGACGAAATATCAGACGATACATTTCCAGAGCCAGTTAGCTCGAAGAGAAAGCTCGAACAACCTGAAGAACAATTATTCAAGAAAAGGAAAACTACAAATCTACCTTCAGTGGCTACTGCTTGTGACAGGACTGCAGTTTCAGATCGAGCTGCAGCATTCATTGTTAGTGCAGTATTGCAAGATATTGGAGAAGTTTCTATTGACAATACATCTGAAGTAGTGGATAGGAGTAAAATCAGAAGAGAAAGACAAAAGAAGAGATCAGAAATTATGAAAGATCAAAATCAGGTCCCAATCAGAGGAATCTATTTTGATGGTCGAAAAGATTCTACACTCTTCCAAAAAAAAAGAGTCCAAAGTATATCAGAAGAAGGTAACAGAAGAACATATCACTTTAGTGAGAGAACCTGGTTCAGATTATTTGGGCCATTATTCTGTGAATTCTGGATCAGCTGAAGAAATATGTAAAGGAATGTTTGAGTATATTGGAAATAATGACATGAACCTGGAAAACCTTGTTGCCATTGGATGCGATGGTGCAGCAGTCAACACTGGAGAAAAGGGAGGCGTTATAAGGCTTATAGAATTGAAGCTGAAGAAGCCAGTTCAACATTTAGTGTGCCAGCTCCATGCCAATGAATTGCCATTACGCCATTTAGTTGCAAAGCTGGATGGAAAAACATCTGGCCCCCGCGGATTCACCGGTCCTATTGGCAGGGAATTAGAGAACTGTAGGAGTCTTCCTATTGTCGAGTTTGAAAGGATTGATGCTGAGGAACCAACTGTAGACTGTGAAGATCTTAGCACCGACCAAAAATATCTAATTGATATTCATCAGGCCATAACAAAGGGATATTGCTCTCCAGATCTTGCTCATCGTAGTCCAGGCAAAATGGCACATTCACGATGGCTGACTACGGCAAATCGTTTGCTTCGTCTATACGTTTCAACTGTAAGTCCATCTGAGAACCTCATGAACATTGCTTCTTTTATAATGAAGGTCTACATCCCAATGTGGTTTTCTATTAAGCAAAGTACGTCTTTTGTCAATGGCTCAAAACATGTTTTCAAAACTATTGAACTAACAAGAACACTGAATGACGAAGTAAAGGATATTGTAAACCCTGTCCTAAAAAGAAATGCATTTTTTGCAAATCCAGAAAATATTCTAGCATCAATGATTCATGATGACCGCAGCGCCATAAGAGAATTAGTGTGGAGGCGAATAAAGAAAGCAAGGCAAACAAACAAGGAAAAAGTTGTGAGGCGTTTCACAGTACCTGTTATTCAATTTGAAGCTACTGATTATACTGATTTAATTAATTGGCAAAAATGCATTGTCACTGAACCACCTGTGACAAGACACCTGACAGAAAATGAGATTGAAGAATTCATAGAAAACAAGAGTACCCCTCCATTCGAGAAATTCCCTTGTCATACACAAGTAGTAGAAAGAATGGTAAAATTAGTGACTGAAGCATCATCAAAAGTATTTGGATTGAACGCGCGAGATGGCTTCATAAGATCAACACTTCAGTCACGTAAAAAAATGCCATCATTCGAAAGTAAAGCTGAATATAAAGTTTAAATAAAACGTTAATAGAAAAAAACATGCGCAAGGATGGGTGGTTGGGAGGGCACTGGTGGAGCTCGACACGCAGCCACCTCCTCGTGGTGAGTTCTGGATTATTTAGATCATTAATCAAAAGAACATTGATCTAAATAAACTAAGAGCTGCGTAATTCAGTAACTATTTTGGTAATTGGAACACTTAATATATAATAATAACAAGTAAGTTTCAGTTATTGTACTAATGCAGAATATAAGAAAATCATTATATTTCACTTTTTTCGACGGCTTTGTGGCACCTGAAGATATAATTTCGCAGGACTAATATTTATGCACAGTCATTATCTATAGCACCCACATATTTTCCGCCCTAGCCATATTTGAATTTCGAAAAAAAGTTTAAAAACCTCATTTTCGATCCGCCCTAATGTGCAAGGTTTGGAAATTTGTGGCCAGCAACTGCTCTCACCTAAAATACCACAAGATAACCCTGCGGAATGCCTAAGTTGAAACGACAAAATGGCATACATGAGGGTACAGAAACGGTAAAGCAAAAACCTACACCTAAGCTGCAACGACAAAATACTCCGCTACATGTATAAAGGACGCATATTATATATTGTATATATATCGTATTATACAGGGTGTACATAAAGTCAGGATCTATTTTTGTGAAATAATTATTTTTTTCTATTTTTCTTTTCAGAAGCCCTTAGAATGAATACAGAAGAGCGTGTAGCAATAGTAATTTGGCGAATCGAGGGAAAGAAATACAATGACATCAGAGAGAAGTTTAGAAGGAGATTTCATAAGCCGGGGCCAATAGACAAGACAATACGAAAATTGGTGAACAAATTTAAACGAACGGGATCTGTAAATGATGAAGCAAGATCAGGACGACCATGTATGTCAGATCTTACCGTGAATGCAGTACGCGGAATTATCACTGAGGAGCCACGTACGTCCGTTCGTGCTGCATCACACAGACTCGGCCTCCCGACGTCATCTGTGCACAAAATTCTGAAAGTTAATTTGCAGAAGAAAAGCTATCATTTGCAGGTTTTACATGATTTACATGAGGAAGATTTCCCTCGACGAAGTGCTGTGTGGGCTGATCTCGTAGAACAAATCTGGAGTGATAATTTAATGGACAACATTCTCTTTAGTGATGAAGCCACTTTCCATACATGTGGAAAAGTAAATCGCCATAACTGTCGAATTTGGGCAGATGAAAGACCGAATGATTTCGTCCAAAATTGGGAAAGAGACTCACCTAAAGTTAATGTCTGGATGGGTTTAACAAAATCTAAGGTTTATGGTCCTTTTTTCTTTGCTGAAGCTACAGTTACGGGGCTTATTTATCTGGACATGTTGCAGCAATTCCTTGAACTTCAGCTGATTGGGGATAGGATTGTTAGTGCCGTCGTCTATCAACACGATCGTGCCCCTTGTCACTATGCCAAAATTGTTCAGGATTATCTAAATGGACGTTTTCCAAATCGCTGGATCGGACGCGGAAGCAACAGACCTTGGCCAGCGAGATCACCAGATTTAACCCCTTTAGATTTCTTTGCATGGGGCTTTATCAAATCGCACGTCTATCAGACGAAGATTACGAGTCTTGAAAACTTACGTACACGTATACGAACTGCTGCAGATAACATAACCCCGCAAATGCTCCAGAATGTGTTTAGAAATGCTGCGGAACGATTTGAGCTGTGCAGGGATACTGATGGGCATCACGTCGAATCCTACTCTTAATTATTTAATAAATGTTACCACTTTATCATTTTATGATTGAATTCCATATAATTTCCAAGTGCTTCACAAAAATAGATCCTGACTTTATATACACCCTGTATATTATATTATATATAGTTATATGCATATTATATGTATTATTATATTATATAAAGGACGCATATTATATATTGTATATATTATACACCCCTCGGAGTTAAATTAAAATGAATCACTCCAAGAGGGTATAATATTGTACTCCTGGATGGGACATACCGTCTCAATGTCTTGTAGATCCCTGACCACGGAGCACGCCGGACCGAATGCGTTTAAGGGTCACAGCGTAGATATTTCTTTGGTAGTCAAAGAAAACACGTCGGCGAATATTATTTTAATAAAATTTAGCAAGAGGAATTTTGATCAATTACAACAAATCAATGGTTTCTTTTTTCCAGAAAATTCATAATATGAATATTTCTTCAATAAAAGTTTATAAGTATAATAATAGTTGATCCTTAATTGTAAGATATTAAATAAGCCGGAGACCCCTCTTAGATACCATTGGCCGTTCTGAGTCTCCAAGCTTCAAAGCAAAGCTATTCTTAACGAGGTAAAATGCACCTCTCCACCCCCGAAAACCCTTCTAAGGCCCTCGACCTAGCCCGTTTTGGATCTGAATCTTCAAGTTTACAAGAGCTACTTAGGGATGGCGGACGTGCGAATGCACACGAGCTCCTCAGGGTTGCTCATGACAGGGAGGTGAATGACCTCTTGCTTCTTGAATCCTGGTTCGAGTGTGGAACATTATAGTCGGGCGTTTGCTTATGTATATCATATATATAGTATTATATATTATATTATATATAGTTATATGCATATTATAATGTATATATTATACATAGTATTATATTATATAATATATATATATTATATTTATATATATTATGATCGGTTTCATCTCGAAAACTAGACGTGCTAGAGGAAAACCGAAAACAGATTTGGAATCAGCGTCCCAACAGCTATCTAGCCTACCCATAATTATATCTGATGAAAAATACTTGTTGGTCAGTGTTATTAATCAGGTTCCCTCCTACTTTATCGAGGTGATCATTTCAATCTAAAGACATTAGAGAGCTTCTTCACTATTTCTGAATCACGTATTGTATGTCTCGCCGATATCGATACATTATGCGGTTCTGTCAGAAATTTTAAGAAAAATAAGCAGTGTGCTGGGCAATGTTCCTCCCTCTAATTTTTTTTATTCCGTGTGCGCAAGAAATTTTCGTTGTGCATACATTTAGATTCATGGTGAAAAATTGTGCCAACTTTTCTGAGCGCTATTATCTTCAAAATTAAATATATATAAATATTAAATACTTAATAAATATTACTTCCATAAGGTGATAGCTTGATCATTACGGTACTATTAAATGGATATTAAAAACTGTTTACGATATTATATATTCTTAAAAAAGAAACCATTTTATCCATTCTAAAAATATGAATAAAATAAAAAAAATAGTAAAATAAAATTCAACAAAATAAAGAAATAAAATACAAATAACATTAATTGAAAATGACTATTTTAGTTATCATTTCTCTAAACAATTTTTAGCATTTAGCAATTTAAAATAGACTATCAAGATTAATACAGGATTTTATCCATTCACAAAATAGGAATAAAATAAAAAATAATAAAATTCAATAAAATAAAATATAATCAAAATAACATTAAATGAAAGTGCCTTTCATTTAATTATGATTATGATTTCTCCCTACGATCTTTAGCATTTGCCCATTCCAAATAAACTTTATGAAGATTAATACATCCGTCATCATTCAGGTAACTTTTAATTCGCATGAGCGTGTCCAAATGATTTTCTTTCAAGCGGTTTCTTAATTTGTTCTTTATACAATTCATTAAACTGAAATTTTTGAAATTACTTCATTTACTGTCGTGACTCATGATACGCTTGAGCCTGTGCGCATTTTATTTTGCTGTGTGCGCGGGTTTCACAACGAGTGTGCGCGCGCACACGCGCACACCTTAGAGGGAACATTGGTGCTGGGGTCTCCTCAAAAATTGAAATGCCTCATAAACGGCGCATATTACAAACATACCATATTTTTTGTTTTTTTTTTAAAGTAGAACAGCATACATAAAATCTGCTCGGAACATATTTCACAATAGTTTTACTATTTTTTCAGGCGAATTTTTTTCGATTTTGATGGGTTGTCCCATGGTCAGGAAAAGAGCAATTCACAGATGAGTGAAAGGGTAATTTTTCCAGAAGGTTTCATAACGATGCGATGGAAAGCGAAGCTTGTATCCTTCACTAAAACAAATTTCAAAAATGTCTGAGCAAAATCAATTAGAGTTGTGCTTAGTATTCTAAATGATATAAGTATTATATAATATGTTCACAAATATAAAGTTACATAAATATCATATAAAATAATGGACCATCTTTATACAAAATATACAAAATTGCGCATCAATCGGACAAGAATTTCAGTTTAGAGAAATTAACTTTCTATGAATTTGCAAATATTACATGTTCAAATATCATTTTTCTTATATTGGAAGGTAGATTTTCTTTTGTTCGAAACTATGGAAAATATCTATTTCACTTCAAAATTGTAGGTTAAATGTATTTTTATACCCAATTCCTTTCCCTATAAGTAACTCTTCCTCATGTTTTCTATTTTCTTACGTTTTTTTTATGGTCATATGAAATTTCTAAGAAAGTGAATGTCTTCATATTTGGAACAAAAGTAAGAGTTTTAATTTTCAAAAGGTAACATCAATGTCCCACCAAGAAAGTGAGGAGTAGGGGCCCATGCCTGGGTTACCTTAGCCACAGTCACTGAAATAAGGGTGGCCGACCCACCGCTTTGTCATGAAGAAACTTACAGAAAGGACAACCGCCCACCTCTAGGCAACACTGAGTTTCGAACCCACGACTGGGCGAAGCCACAAGGATCTCTAAGTTTTAATTTTATAGATTAGCAAATTGAGCGGAATAAAATGCGACACACATTTAGTAAAAATTATTAACTATAATTATTAACTATAATATACCGGGTGAACCAAAAGTAGGTGGACAGTAAATGATAACGTTTATTTTGAGAATACATATACAATTATATTTAATTTTTTTGTATACTATAATACAAAATAAAAAAAAAAATTAACTTGTACCAATACAATACAAAAGCACTGAAAATTTTATCAACGCAGGTGCTCAAATTGCTGTCCATCACAATTTACACAGCTTTGAAGTCTACCTTTCACACTTCGACAAACATTTTTGCACAAGTTTCTTTGTGCATTAATTTCTTGAAATGCATCTCTGATGTAATATTTCAAATCACCAACACTTCGTGGTTTTCGACTATAAACTTTGTCCTTGAGTACTCCCCAAAAGAAAAAATCCATTGGGGTAAAGTCAGGTGAACGTGCAGGCCATTCAATTGGACCTCTTCGGCCGATCCATTTCTCGGGAAATGTTTCAAGATACTCACGGACTGCTCTTGAATAATGTGGAGGGGCCCATCTTGTTGGAAATAGAGGTCATGTGAATTAGGCTGTTGTTGTAAGTGTGGAACAACTTCATTCATTAGAATTTCGAGATACTTATCACCTGTGACTGTTCCATCAACAAAAATTGGTCCTAAAACACCAGAACTTGAAATACCACCCCAAACAGTGACACCAGGCTGGTTTAGTTGCTGCTCTAATGTTAAATGCATGTTCTCACTATACCAGTAAACACAATTATGTCGGTTAACATGACCTGATAATTTGAAAGAAGCCTCATCGGTCCACACAATGTTATCTAAAATTATTGGATTTCCTTCAATTTCGTTCAGCATGATCTCACTAAATTGCAGCCGCCTGTCTGGGTCATCCTCCAATAAGCCATGAATTAGCCGTGGACGATAAGCTTTCAACCCAATAGATTTCAGAATTCGTATAATACATAGTTATAATATAATATAACACAAACCCTATTCAACCTACTATAATACTAATAATGCTGAATAAAATGTGACACATTTATTCAAAATTATTAACTTATACAGGAAATGAGAAATAAATAAATCGTTACAGTCTGGAGAAGTTTCGTTCGACTGGAAACTTGCAAACATTACGCCAACATTTAAAAAAAGGGACAAATCGCCTCCCGGAAATTGTCATCCCATTTGTCTGACTTCAGTAGTTGGTAAGCTAATGGAGACGATCGTTCGGGACAAATTAGTCAATCACTTAGAAATTAATAAATTAATCAAAGATTCTCAACGCGGGTTTCAACGTAATCGTTCTTGTCTTTTTGGTGTTAATGTTTTCAGATGTTCTCGAATTGATGGTATTCTTTTTATGCAGGAAGGAGGGGCCAGAGGCGAACACCCGCAGAAGAAGAAGAAAGCCAAACTCAAGTTCCAGGGTTTTCGAGATGCCCAGGTACTCTGCGTTTGAAAGATTGGAGATCATAGACAGGGGGAAAGATAGATTGAGGAAGAGTGTTCCAGAGTTCACAGGTTCAGTAGATGAAGGATTGAAAATACCGATTAACCCTTGCATTAAAGAGTTGGACAGAAAGGGAATGATAACGTATCGAAAGTCTGGTGCTGCGTGCTCTCCTTAAAGGAGAAGGCATGCAGTTAGAGAGTTCAGAAGAGCAGTGTCCGTTATAAAAGCGGTAGTAAAGAGAGAGAGACTGAAGAGAGTGAGTAGGAGGCGGGGAATAGATGAGACGAAAAGCCTTTGATTCCACCCGGTCAAGTACGGCTGTGTGGGTTGAGCCATCCCATATATGTGAAGGATACTCCATACAGGGGCGGACAAGACCCCAGTACAGAGACAGCAACTGAAAAGAGGAAACGAAACCGCGGAGCCGGTACAGCACACCTAACCTCTTAGAATCTGTTATGGAAAGAGAGTATATGTGATCTTTCCAGGATAGATCACCAGAAAAGTAAACGCCATGAATGTTAAGAAAAGAGGAAGGATTGAGTTGTGTGTTGTTAAGGTAAGGAGATAGTCGTGTGGAAGATTGTGAAGAGTAGACAGATGGAGGAACCGAGTTTTTGAGGCTTTGAAAGCCACAAGGTTTTCTCACCCGCAATCAGAGATAACAGAAAGATGAGAGGTCAGGTGTTTCATAGCCGTCCTACGCGAATCATGGAGTGACTGTTGAGAGGCACGCTTTGGGAAGCGGGTGGAGAAATGAAGAGTGGAATCACCGGCATAATAGTAAATAGGACAAGAAGTGCTAATTAAAAGATCATTAATAAATAAAAGGAAAAGAGTAGGTAACAGGACAGAACAATGAGGAACACCATTGTTGATAGCTTTAGGAGAAGAACAATGGTCATCTATAAACGCAGCTATAGATCGGCCAGAAAGAAAATTAGAGATGAAGGCACAGAGAGAAGGATAGAAACCGAAGGAGGGCAGTTTCGAAATTAAAGACTTGTGCCACACTGTATCAAAAGCTTTCGATATGTCTAGCGCAAGAGCAAAAGTTTCACCGAAATCCCGAAAATAGTATGACCAAGAGTCAGAGATATGCAAGAAAATTGCCAGTAGAGCGTCCTTTGCGGAACCCATACTGACGTTCTGAAAGAAGATTGCGAGAAGAGAGGTGTTTAAGATTCTATCTATTAAGGATAGATTCAAAACCTTTGGAAAGGCAAGAAATCAAAGCAATTGGACGATGGTTGGAGGGTTGAGAGCAGTCACCATTCTTTGAGACAGACTGAATGAGAGCAAACTTCCAGCAGGAAGGAAAAGTACCAGATGAGAGACAAAGACAAAAGAGTTTGCCCAGATAGGGCAGAAAGAACATCTTTTGAAGAGATTCTAATTTCAAACATAATACAGTCAGAGGGAGGAGGAGATGGAGAAACAGTACCAGAATCGTCCTGGTTGGGTTGGAAGCGAAAGTTTAAGTGAACAGTTCAGCTTTCTCAGGAGAAGAGACGGCAACTGAGCCGTCGGAATGGAAAGGAGAAGGGAAAGAAGAGGAAGTAAAGTTGTTGAAGTGGATCTTAGCTAGATGCCAGAAAGAGCGAGAAGGGTTAGAATTGGATAGGTTTTCACATTTTTGTCCGATGCAGGAATTTTTGGCAAGTCGAAGAGCAGATTTTGCACGATTCTGTGCAGAAATATAAGCTGAGTGAGAGCCAGGAGTTGGATGGCGAAGGTAACTTCTGAAACACTCCTCTCTGTTGGGGATAGGATAAGGACAAATAAAGTTAAACCAAGGTTTTTTTGCATTAGTAGTAGAGGTGTAGTATGGAATGTACGCCTCCATGCCCATGAGAATCACCTCAGTGATGCGCTCAGCACAATGGGAAGGGCCCAGGCCACGGAAACAGTAATCATTCCATGGGAAATCACAGAAGTACTGCCTAAGGGCCTCCCAATCAACGACGCCAGAGTCCCAAAGGTGTCTCCGCTTCGGAGGTTCCAAAAGTCCGAACTGCAGCGGTAGGACAGGAAACAGATATAAGATTGTAGTCGGAGGAGCCCAAACGGAGAAAAAAGTTTGACAGAGTAAAAAGAAGGATGAGAGGTAAGAAATAAACGCAGAATGTTGGATCTATCTCCAAGGCGATCGGGGATATGAGTATGGTGCTGTACAATCTGTTCTAGGTTACTTAGGATAGAAAAGTTGTAAGCTTCTTCATCAGGGATGTTAGTGAAATGGGAGGAAAGACAAAGGTGGTGGTGAACATTGAAATCTCCTAAAATGGAGAGTTCAGCAAAGGGAGAGCGGGAAAGAATATATTTCACTTTGGAAGTGAGGTAGTCAAAAAATGTTGGATGGTCATTTGAATCAAGAGAAAGGTAAACAGCGCAGATGTATTTAGTTTGAGATTGACATGTAAGCCTTAGCCAGAGGGTATAGAATTCGGAAGATTCGAGTTCGGAAATACGAGAACAAGTTAGGTCATTGCGTACATATATGCAACATCCACCTTTGGAGTGAAATTGAGTATAGAGAAAGTAAGAGGGTAGCGAAAAGGGGTTGCTGTCAGTTGTCCCAAACACCCGAGTTTCAGTGAGAAAAAGATGAGGTTTCGAGGAGGAGAGGTGTTGTTGAACAGATTGAAAATTTGAGTATAGGCAACGAATGTTGCAGAAATTAATGAAAAGTGAATCCGACAGAAGCTCAGAAATCGCGAATGGGCGGAAGCAGATCCAGCCCCTCTACCCGGGTCTGCAGTCCCGGTATCAGCAGCGTGGGAGCCAGAAGTGGGGACCGAAAACTGGCTTATTGGACGTAAACAAAGGGTGGTCATTAATAGCAAAGCTTCTCACTGGAAAAGTGTAACTAGTGGTGTGTTTCAGGGATCAGTTCTGGAACCAGTTATTTTTATTATTTATATCAATGACATCGACATACAAATTAACCCTTTCATACCTGATTTTCGTTTACTTTTCATGCCACAAAAAACCACTTATGTTATATCTCCAGAATTACTAAAATCTCATAAAATTTGATGGTCTCATTTGCGCCCATACGGCATGAAAGGGTTAAGAATATGATTTCAAAATTTGCGGATGATACCAAACTACGGGGACGAACAAAATCAGCGGCAAAACGTTTGCAGATTTAAGAAGATATTGATAAATTACTCTTGGCAGAAATTTGGCAAATGAACTTTAATATACATAATAATAAAACGTTGCCCATCTGTAGAAACAATGTTAAAAAAAGTATTTTATGCGTGACAAGATAATAACGAGTGTTACGAAAGAGAAATATTTTGGTATTATTGCTATCAACACTCTTAATGCGAGTGAGCAATGTATCGAAGCTGTCAGAAAAACAAGTAGAATCTTTGGACCTCTTGGGAGATCATTTGAATTTAAGTCGTAGAAAACAATGCTAACATTTTTCATTCCTTTGTACGACCCCACATACAATACTGCGTTCATTTCTGGCCCCCCACCCCCTCTATTTACGGTAGGGCATATACAGAATGGAGAGAGTAAAGCGACAGGCTACAAAGATGATTCCTGAACTTAGAAACAAATCATATGACGCCCTTTTAGAAACGTTAAATTTATTCTCACTTGTGAAAAGGTGTACTCGAGAGATTGAATCGAGGTACTTCAAGTGATTAAAAATGTTTTGATCATGTCGACGTCGGAAAATATTTTATCTTCAGATATGGTGATAGAACTCGCGGTAATGGTCTCGGATTAATTGGTAAACATTTTAATTCTAATGAAGCTAAATATTTTAGTTTAATCGTATAATTAATTTGTGGAATGGATTGCCAGCCAATGTAGTTTAAAGTAATTCGATCGAATTCTTTAAAAAGAGACTAAATGCTTATCTTGCCTAAAACCCAAAGTTAGAAGCATTTGTTAGCGCGTAGAAGTACTGTAAAATTTTCACTCGGATTCCCTTCTCTGTACTTTAAAATGTTAATTTTATCTTTAAATTTCGTTCCTTCCCTTCAACCTCTTTTCTTTCCTTTGCTTTAAAACTTTCACTCATCTTTAAATTTTCTTACATCTTTTAATCTTCTACAGACTCCTAGAGACCAGCCGATCTGTTGCTGCTTGGTGTCCTTTGTATTCCTTTCTATATAATTTATTTTAACTCAGAGACCAACGGAAATTATTATCATTGTTATGTTTAAATAATGACTTTGTAGTGAATACTCTTATTTTAGTTTCAAGATAAATGTTAATTTTACCGTCTTGAATTTCGGAATAGTTATAAATTCATTTTAAATTAGTTACCCCATTATAATTCAATTGTGAACCACATTAATACTAATTTTATGTATACTATATTATTTTATTGTATGTAAACATAATTAATTATATATCACAATTGTCAGTTAATTATTTATATTCAAATATTTATTTTAATCTAATACCATGTCCATTTTGCAAATAAATAATAGAAAACCAAAGGTTATATTTTCCACCTTTGGTACTGTCGCAGTTTCGCCTAACGGACTCAATACGGCTAGTGAGATAATCACTGGTTGGCACTTAACTAGCGGCAGTGCTTATGGCTACATCATCCAGGTTAACCTATACCGGATAGATGCGCTACGGTCCCAAGCCGTAGCTTGCCTAGGCCAACGACGACGACGACGTAAACCAACAATTGATGACCCGGAGCTGGATTACCCCTTCTACCCGAACGACTAGGACTAGACTGTAATGTCGTTCGTGCCCATCACCCCCTTCACCCGAGCGACTAGGACCAGACTGTAACGTCGCTCGTGCCCTCTGCCCATCACCCCCTTCACCCGAGCGACTAGGACCAGACTGTAATGTCGCTCGTGCCCTCTGCCCCTCACCCCTGCCCGTGCGCTCTGTGCCTGCGCTCGTCTCAACCTCCACTCCTTCGTTGGGAACTTGTCGTCTTGCTTGTACGTTAGCAAGCATAGGAGAAGATGCCTGACGACGCTGGTGCCATCTCCCACTTGAGCGTAAAGCTCCCCGTCTTCTGGCCGGGTGATCCATTTATTTGGTTCCACCAAGTGGAATCACAATTCAACTTGGGAAGGATCACCACTAGCAGGACGAAATACGATCATGTTTTGTCCTCTCTACCAGCGAGCATCATCTCTGAAGTCCGTGACGTCATCGTATCTCCTTCCACGAGTGAGGACCCGTACAACGATCTGAAGTCTGCCATCCTGCGCCGCACCACTGTCTCCGAGCGTGAGAAACTACATCAGTTAATCTCAAAAGAAGAACTTGGAGACCGTAAGCCCACTCAAATGCTGAGGGCTATGCAGTGCGCTCTAGGCGAACGCGCACAAACCTTCGATAAGGACATCTTTAGACAGTTGTTCTTGCAGAAACTTCCTCCATCAGCTCAGCGTGTCTTGGCCACTATGGATCCTGCTACTCCAGTGATAAACTAGCAGAAACTGCCGACAAAGTAGTGGAGATTGACACAGCTCCGGTCAACAACGTGAACACACAATCGGAACTGGAGTTGAAAGTGGAAGAGTTAAGTCAACAACTCAATCACGTTTGTTCTCTGCTACAAAATCAACGGCAAAGAAGCCATTCTCGGTCAAGATTTACGAAGAGGCATCATTCGAGTTCCGGGAAGATCTGCTTCTACCACGCCAAATTTGGAAAGAAGGCTAGGAAGTGCATCTCCCCTTGCAATTTTTCGTCGGAAAACCCCAGCAGCGAGTCCTAATGGCGTCTAGTACTCGCACTGCCAACCTGTTATTCATAAAGGACAGGAACTCTGGTGTCAATTTCTTGGTCGATACCGGAGCGTCAGTCAGTGTATTCCCTCAAAAATCTGGTCATACGCACTCGGAATCTCCGCCTCTATACGCTGCTAACGGTTCACGCATACCCACGTACGGTACTCAGTCGCTTGAACTAAACTTGGGCCTTCACCGATCCTTCAAGTGGATTTTCATCTGTGCTCAAGTGCGGCATCCCATAATCGGCGCTGACTTCCTCCAGCATTTCAAACTCCTGGTGGATCTTGACAAGCGACGCTTATGCGACCAGGCCACACTGCTTTCTGTTCTTGCCAAACAGGTTGCCCTTCCGGACGCCTCGAACTCTGCACTTTCCCTCGTTCCCCCTAATTCCATGTACCAGTGCCTTTTCCAGCGATATCCAGGAATTCTTCAACCGATGCAGATGGGTGATACCATTAAGCACACCATTACCCATCACATTACAACAAAAGGTCCCCCTGTGTTTGCAAAACCCAGACGTCTTGCCCCGGACAAACTGAAAGCTGCCAAATCGGAATTCCAGCTTATGATGGATCTTGGGATAATAAGACCTTCCAAAAGCAGTTGGTCCTCTCCCCTACACCTGGTCCAGAAGAAGTCAGGAGACTGGAGACCATGTGGGGATTACCGGTTTTTGAATTCGACAACCATCCCGGACCGATATCCGGTACCAAATGTCCAAGACTTTACTTCTCTTCTCCACGGCAAATCTATCTTCAGTAAAATAGATCTCGTTAAGGCTTTCCACCACATTCCCGTAGAGCCTTCGGATATTCCCAAGACTGCAGTTTGTACACCATTTGGGTTATTCGAATTTGTGAAGATGCCGTTCGGGCTACGGAATGCTGCGCAAACCTTTCAGAGGTTTATAGATGAGGTCACCAGAGGCTTAGACTTTGTTTATGCCTACATCGATGATTTGCTTGTGGCCAGCTCAACGGAAGAGGAACATAAGGAACATCTTTCACTCCTCTTTCAACGCTTAGAACAATACGGTGTTACTATTAATGCATCTAAGTGTGTGTTTGCACAGCCAACCTTGGAATTTCTTGGTCACACGATTTCGCAGCACGGAATTACCCCCTTCAGGACAAGTGTGAAGTGATAAAAAATTACCCTATGCCAAGTAATCAGCGTGAGTTACGTCGGTTTCTAGGTTTGGTAAATTATTACCACAAGTTCATTAAAAACTGTGCCAGTGTTCTTGCTCCTCTACACGCTATGATCACACACAAACGCAAGGTAACGAAATTGTTATGGTGTAGCGATAGTTTACAGGCGTTCGACAATGCCAAAAATGCTATCAATAGTGCATTGTCTCTGTCATTTCCTATCAGTGATGCCCCCCTAACTCTGACGGTCGATGCATCAGATGTTGCGATCGGTGGAGTGTTGGAACAAACCATTAACGGTCAACAAGCACCCATCGCATTTTACTCGAAAAAGCTGCAGCCAGCCCAAACGCGTTATAGTGCTTTCGGACGTGAACTTCTTGCTATTTACTTAAACGTGAAGCATTTTCAACATTTCCTTGAAGGCCGAGAGTTTGTGTTTTACCGACCACAAACCTTTGGTCACTGTCTTCAATAAAAACAGCTGTAACCACTCTCCCAGAGTCATCAGGCAACTCGATTATATCTCGCAATTTACCACAGATATCCGCCACATCAAAGGTGTCTTGAACACTCCAGCGGATGCACTTTCAAGAATAGAGATTACTTCTGTTACCCTCAGCTCTACACTGTGGAATGCTATTGCACAGGATCAAGATAAGGATACGGAACTACAAGACCTGCTCAGAGAAGACTCCACTCACTCACTTTCCCTCAAGAAAATGAGTATGCCAGGATTGTCTGTGCCCCTCTATTGCGACGTATCAACAGCTGCTATTCGCCCTTATGTCCCTCCATGTCACAGAAAAGCAGTCTTCACGGATCTTCATAAGCCCTCCCATCCTGGTATCCGTGCTTCGCAACACCTGGTTACCTCTCGCTTTGTTGGCCCTCGATGCGGAAGGATGTCAAACATTGGACCAAAACGTGCCTTGCCTGCCAGCGTGCCAAAGTCCAAAGGCACACCAGGTCCCCCTTTGACGCATTTCCGCCCCCATCCCAGCGATTTGAAATAATTCATGTAGACATTGTTGGCCCTCTTCCAGTGATTCAAGGCCAACGTTATCTGCTCACCTGTCTCGACCGCTTTTCCAGATGGCCTGAAGCCATCCCACTTCCTGATATCCAAGCGGACACTGTTGCAAGAGCCTTCTTCATGGATGGGTATCAAGATTTGGATTGCCGACAAAAGTCATCACTGACCAAGGTCGCCAATTTGAGTCTTCGCTTTGGAAGAAGTTTACCAGCTTGTTGGGTACAGTACATGCGCATACCTGTGCGTATCATCCGCAAGCTAACGGCCTCGTCGAACGCTTCCATCGCCAGCTGAAGTCATCCCTTATGTGTCACGAAGACTCCCATTGGATGGATAAGCTTCCACTCGTGTTGCTTGGTATTCGCTCTGCATTTAAGAGTGATCTGAAGACTACAGCGGCCGAACTAGTCTATGGAACAACACTGCGGCTACCAGGTGGCTACTTCACTGCAGGGGATAAGTCATGTGATCCTACGGAATTCGCTCAAACACTTTCCTCTCACATGCAGTCCCTTCAGCCTGTTCCCCCTCGATTGACTAGCCAACAGAACATCTTTGTTTCCCCAGCCCTCCAATCTTGCACCACGTTTTCGTTCGTGTACCTGTCCCAAAACGGCCTCTCCAATGTCCATATGACGGACCCTATGAAGTTCTCCGACGTACGCGCAAATCATTCCTCATCCAGCGCGGTTCCAAGGTCGACAAGGTTTCTATCGATCGTCTTAAGCCTGCGTTTTTGGAATCAACCTTAAGTGAGGTACAAGTAGCTACCAAAAAGGTTCAGCGGAAATCTGTGTCGTTCGGAACTCTTTGAACTTCCTCTCTGGTGGGGGAGTGTGTAGTGAATACTCTTATTTTAGTTTCAAGATAAATGTTAATTTTACCGTCTTGAATTCGGAATAGTTATAAATTCATTTTAAATTAGTTACCCCATTATAATTCAATTGTGAACCACATTAATACTAATTTTATGTATACTATATTATTTTATTGTATGTAAACATAATTAATTATATATCACAATTGTCAGTTAATTATTTATATTCAAATATTTATTTTAATCTAATACCATGTCCATTTTGCAAATAAATAATAGAAAACCAAAGGTTATATTTTCCACCTTTGGTACTGTCGCAGTTTCGCCTAACGGACTCAATACGGCTAGTGAGATAATCACTGGTTGGCACTTAACTAGCGGCAGTGCTTATGGCTACATCATCCAGGTTAACCTATACCGGATAGATGCGCTACGGTCCCAAGCCGTAGCTTGCCTAGGCCAACGACGACGACGACGTAAACCAACAACTTCTTTCTACTTACGACTTCGTTTATAACTATGACAGGTAATCGTTGCTAGTTATTGAAAAATTGTTTTCTCCCTCAAATATTCAAATTTCACTGTTCTAATATAATATATAAATACAGTGAGCTCATCGTGGCCAATGTCGAAACACCGCTTCCTGTCGATCAGCGAAGTTAAGCGACACTACTTCTGATTAGTGGTTGGGTGGGCGATCATTCATCCTCTGTTTTCGGATTAGATGCAGTGGTTTTCTAAAACATAATTTTTCTAAATCACTTCCCATTTGTAATTCCACTATTCAAAAACAGTTATACTTTTTCTTTCCAGATATACTTGGCGAATAATGTAACCTTTGACCAAAATGGCAGACCTGATGTAAAAACGCTTCCAGTGTTTGCTGCTCAAGTTGGCACCTCTGCCTCCTTAACAATGAAGCTTACGCACCAAGGAGGAATGTGTGGTCGCTACGTCATTATTGTCAGAGAAGTTCAAAATGAGTGGCTGTTAATCTTTGAGCTTCAAGGAACTGGACTTTTTTTCAAATAAATTAGCTATATTATTCAGACCGCTTTATGAATGAAAGTAGCATATATATAAATCTGCATTTCAAATGATTTTAAAAACAATTTAATTATGAAACTTGTGTGATTAAGACACTCGGTGGTATTATTATACTTAGGATACATTGTCATAATCCAATAAGTAAGATTGAGAAACTGCTATTTTCTGTATTATAATATATTCTCTCATATAAATGGACATTAAGCCTAATTTATCTCGTATTATAGGTACAGTGATAAAACTTATCAAATCTCTTGACAAGAGATAATGTCATAAGCTAACACTAAATTATTATTACTGCACAGAGAAAAATAAATTATTTAAGCGCACATCATAATTATAATTTAAAATATTTGCTCTTTATCAATATGCCATCCTTCAATATTATTGTAACTGAGTGTGCATCATGTTCAAAGCACTTTTGAGGAATGAGGAAAGTGTTTTATAACATTCTCACATTATAATTAAATTTACTGAAAATTCCGAAGAAACTGAAACTGAGCTCTACTTTTAGACAATATGTAATAGTTGATAATGCAAATTTTTATTTATGTAAAATTCTTTTTCCGGGTATGTGTAAAAATTAAACCAAAATTTCATGTCGTACCGTGTCTGTTTTTTTACCAAAGTCTGGCTTCCGTGTTAGTTTGTTTGATGAACACTTCCTAACACCACACTCAGAAATATTCTTCATAGATTGTTTTTAATTCCTCGTAAATTGCCTATTACCTAAGTGTTATGAGATATATTGTATAACAGCTGACTATTTTAATACGACATTAAAAATATCATTTGTTAATTATGATTTAATAAAACATAGAGAGAACGGAATTTTTATTTAATTTGTACTTCCAGTTACAAATAACTAGTTTGAAATAGCTAAGCTTTCATTAAAAGTAAACAATGGGGCCAGCTCAACATTCCTGACATGTTACTGAATTAAAGTTTAGGCACGTGATAGGGAAGAGCCTAATTGTATTCAATTATTTATTTTTAAATTTATTAAAATAATTCTGATGAACAGCGTTGAACTCCATGCAGTTTACTAGTCTTATACAGTAATAAGGTTCCATTATGATTACTGCAAATCTATATGAACAGCTACTACAATAGAACTTTTTATATACTAGTGAATGCGAAATGTTCGCTTACAGTAAATTTTCGCGTTTTTCGGTAAGCTGTATTTTTGGGGCCTCTTTGCGAGTGACCCGTTGCCCACATCGGGCTAACATCATGAAAAAAACACTATAGTGTTTGTCATTTATCATTACTTACTCAGAATATAGTGGAATTAATTTTCCCAGAAGAGTTCCTTGTTCCATGCACGGTCTGTGTGTATCATATATATATATATATATATATATATATGCCAAGTTAGGTCAACTGAATGCCAGATTAGATTAATTGAATGCCCAGTTAGGTTAACTGAATGCCCGGTTAGGTCAACTGTACGCCCTTGACGATTGGTTAGGTTAAGTCATGATATTTTCGTTAAAACTAACGAAAATATCATGACGTAACCTAACCAATCGTGAAGGGCGTACAATTAACCTAACCTGGCATTCAGTTAACCTAACTGAGCACTCAGTGAATTTGAACCAAATTTAACAAATACGGTGATATTTTTAAAGAAACTTGCGATTACATGAGGGTATAAAAGAACATGTGTGATTCATTAAATCTATACAACATGTTGTTACATCAAAGTGAATAGTATATTTACCAGTAAAGAACTTGTCCCTTAAAATTAGCAAAATCAATAAAAACTAGTGGTGTACTGATTCATCGGCATTGGCGGAATCGGCTATTTTTTGGGCATTAGCATCGGCCAAATTTAGCCGATTCTTTTACTGATTATTTGAAATTTTAAAATTTTCATTTCAAAACAAAATCTATATTTACAGAAAATTGAACACAAAAAAACACTATGATAATTTGTACTCATTTCAAAGTGTTATTATATAAAAATATTTTACATTCACAAAAATGCAAAACAAAATGAGTAAAGTTGTCCATAAATTTACAGTTTCTCGACTAGCTAATCTCTAAATATTATAAACTATTGTAGTGTAATTGTAATTAGTTGTGTAATGTTTATTTTTGGTTCAAATTCACTAGCATATAATAAGTTGTATTGTGGTAGCTGTTCACATAGACTTGCAGCAATCATAATGGAACCTTATTACTGTATAAGACTAGTAAACTTCATGGAGTTCAACGCTGTTCACGATCATATTAATTGTTTATCTTTATGAACACAGACATTACATTATAATCACCTGTATGTCAATGACTGCGCAGTCAATTGTCCTTTGGATATAGATGTCTGTGTTACATGTTGTTGGACTCGGTTGTCCCCCCTCCACCCACTTTCCCCCAATTGGGGTACCTTGACTATCGCTACGGCGTTGCCACATGTACGGATTCGCCTGTGAGGCGAGGAACATTACATATGCGGGCAATTGTACATTTCAGAATATTTTTTTCGATTATATCTTTGTTTTTAACGAGAACTTTAGAACTCTCCCACTAATACTATGATTACATCATTATATAATTATGGTTAAAAAATACATTAGAGTTATTTGCTGTTCTACACGCATATTTATGCTGTTTTACACTGGTATCTAAAGTTTTTCCTTTAACATATGTAGAATAGACCGGATAATGATGTTGGTTGTGTGTATTCGATCGGATGTACAAAATGCAACTTTGTTCATATAGATCAAACGGGAAAAACTTTAGATATCAGGGTAAAACAGCTAACAGTGTCACAATTTGACAATATTTTTCTGTACAATTTAGATATTTCATATATTTGTAGGAAGGCGAGCGCCCGCAAAAATGCCTTCTATACTGTATTAGAAAGAGAGAGCAGAAATCAAGGTTTCTAATGCTCATAATGCCATTTTTTTTAATTTTGAAAAGACTGCGTAGTTTGTAAAATGCATGCACAATATGTGTAGTGAAGAACAGATGGAGAAGTGTGTGTTTGAGAGCGTGCTGGAGTGCTCACAGGGTAGATGAGACACGGAAAAAGATCACTTAAAGAGGAGAGTGACAAGAAAAACGAGAGTTCCAGCACTCCTTGTCTCTTGTCAAACGTTCTCTGAAAAATTAGAAATGAAAAATTAGAAATGTACTGTATAGGTACATGCATATACAGTAGGTATATGAGGAATAAAAAACCCAATATGTCACCTTTCTGAAGATGAAACCCAACTAAAAAAATATACATCGTAACTGGCAAATAAAAATAGGGACCTTTTCAGACACCAATTGGAAAAGGTTTTCCACAGGAAAATAAATTTTTGTTAAAACTTAAAAATATCATTGTTTGTCTAAATTAACGTATTAATCCTTTTATTCTGTTTGTATAAATTAAATGTTTAGATTTCACGTAAAACTTAAGAATTTTAAGTTTTTCTTCAAAGAATAGGCGCAGCTCACCAGCTCTACTCTGATCGAGTAGCGGGAGACTTGCCACCCTTGCCACCTCCACGTGTAGGTTTACACGCCTGTTCTTCCTGGATCCCTGAAAAGCGTGGCCTCATAAGATCTTATATTATAACCTTATGAGGACTTTCAGCTCTTATGAGCATTAACGATGGCTTCAGCCTCTTCATCAGCCACTCGAACCTGAAAAGCTCTTAAGTATGTCTTGCTTCGATCTGAACACTGGGAGCATTTCTCGATGGTCTATCCTGGCTCTCACCCACCCATCTCTCCTCTCGTGACCGTACACAGCTTGTGAAGCAGTTGAGACTTCCTGTACAGCTCTCTCGCAGGACTGAGTATGAACAGAGAAAGCGTCCACTTTGAGTGGAGTTTTCCTGAGATCCTCGAGCTCAGTCAAGGTTATCTTGCAGGTGAAAATAGGCTCGTGAATATTCTCTCTGATTCTCAGTTGATGAGATCCTCAGGTGAAGTGGATTGCAGATTGACTTTGGGATTTTTATGGGGCCTCACTGTCGTATCACCAAAGTCTCTTCCTTCTCTGATCTTCTCTATCTGGCTCAGAGCAAAAGCTCTCTGATGCTCATCATCACTGCACAGGAATGAAGCCAGGATGTTCTCAGGATGTGCGTGGTAAGCTCCTCTTATCACTGCAGCAGAGATGATGTTCCTGACCTCGGTAGTCTGGTTCCTCAGCAGCCTCAGGCTTGAAAAAACGTGTGCAGGACCAAATTTGAGGTGGTGCTTCACTTTGATGTCGTAGTACATTTTGAAGTAGAAGTTAAGGCAGAACTTCACGAGGACCTCGAGCCTCCTCAACACCTCCCCTTCAGTCCGTACTCCCTCATCCACAACAGCAAGATGGCCTGTGCAGTAGTGAGCCACCTGGATTGGTTCAGAGGTCCGCACTTGAGACCAGCCAACTGTGGACTGAGACTTCCAGACTTGATGGCTTTGATCAGAAGATAGCAGTTGTGCTGGTCTGTGGAGAGAGATTTAACTATCTTTACTGGCAGCTTTATGATATCTTCAGTTCCTTCCACTGGTTTGAAGTTGAAGTTGACCTCAAGTTCATTCACTTTCTCATGAAGTTTTCCAATAGGCCCACTGAAGCCTGACCGGGGAGTTACAGGGCCGTCCAGCTTGATGATTAAGTGCCTCAGGGGGAGCTCGTTCACATGGAGCTGACAGATCATCCAGTGGCACTTGCGACCCAGCTCTTCTCCAATAGGGCTATGGCGCCTCCAGACCACCCCGTGTTGGTGTTGGTAGAGTCTCCTCCAATCATTACAATGCTCTCGTTAGCTCCGTGATCCAGAAGCCACTCATGCAGGCACTGAGCGATCTTATGAGCAGGCTTTTCTCCTTCCTCAGGTTCCTCGGGAGTGAAATGGAAGAGGTACTTTCCTTGAGGCTCCCACGTGATAGTATAATGCTCCTCGATCACTTTGCCAGGATGAAATCTCCCTGTCACTTCATCATATTTCAACACCTTTGTGTTCCTATCCTGCTTGCCATCAAAGAATATCCCAGAGATCTTCTCCTCTGACCTCTGCCTGAGAGCTTCAACTGATGAGGCCATTACTTCCTCCTTGGCCCTCCAGACTTTCATGCCATCTATGGCCAAGTAAGCCTTGTCGTAGGAAAGATGACCGGCCTTACCGAAAAAAATGGCGTCCACTCACTTCTACTTCACAATTATAACTGGCGTAATTGCTCAGAGCCATCTATTGAGAGAATGTTGAACTTCGCCTTCTGCGTCCAAACGGTTACAAAGATTCAAATGGAGTAGATTTTTTCTTATGAATGTATGTATTAAACCTGTGTAAGAGTTAAGCAAAATTAATGTGTCTAAATGGCAACAAATTACGACAAAGGGTTAAAAATATGAGGTTGTGTTCAATTGAATATTCGGTATTTCAACATAGAACAGAAAACCACAATTTTGAACTTGATAACGCGATTTTTGGGAAAAGTTGCAGAAAAGAAACCCCTCTTAGAATTAAATTTTACATAAAAATACATATTATCCAGAGTGAAATTCGGACTCGGAAAAGTATGATATGCCCTAAATTGCCCAATACATTGCTTGGCATCCTTTTCTCGATAAGCCTAACGATGCTCTCCACAGATGCCACGTCTATAATCTTAAACAGAGATTCCTAAATTCTAAATGTTCTTTTCGACTATTATAAATCACATAAAAGAGTTAAGTGTAGTCCACAATTATATAAATTCTTGTGCTAATATCATTATTAGAGCAGGACTTTGCAACTTTAATAATCTTTTCTAAACGTGGCACCATGGGAGTTTCAACAGGGCAGAGTGCAAACACTTTGAGAGGGCAGTCGAAGCCTCACCCCTCTGGCGAAATGATGCCTCACCCTTTGAGTGGTCAGTCAACCCAGTTGGGTTTTCCTTCATTGAGAACTCTCTAAGCAAGTGTAGTGATACAACATTGAATTCTGTTTACGTTGATTGTAAAAGAAATCTAATATTTTAAAAGTGATGTATCCTTGTGAAATAAAGACTGAAAAGGTAATTCGTCATTTATATCCTTCCACGAGAAAAGCATTCCACTCCCACAGCGGACGGAGGGAGGGAACGCCATTGAGCAAGGGATAAAATGTTTTCCGTAACTTGCAGTCAGATAAAGTAAAGTTGAAAAGAAGAACCGTGGACGTCAGCAGTATAAACTTCATTGTCGGTGCAAGGAAGCGACATACTGAGTTTACCTACATATCGACGATGGCTGTCTAACGAAGAAGAGTCTATCTTGTGACATATATATATATAATAATTTAGGGTGCTCCAGTTGCCCCAATGTCACCAAATATTGCTGAAGGTCTCTGTGGTATTGCAATTGGGTCTAATGAACATGTTCCTGAAGTTTGACTCATTTCCAATAAATTTACCTTCATCACAAACACTATTTATGAAGGAACCCTTTTGCGAAATATTAAGTTTTTGCTGAAGGTCATCTACAAGTATGATCAGCTGATCCAAACCAGTTGGAACTGGTTCATTTTTCTGGTTCATTTCATTAGACCCAACTGCAATACTACAGGGACCTTCAGCAATATTTGGTGACATTGGGGCAACTGGAGCACCCTACTGTATGTGCTTTATGTTGTTGTATATGTGTCAGTTGCTAATTTAACTAATAACTGTAATAATCTTATTTTTCACTTATTTTTTATGTGCTTTATGTTGTTGTATATGTGTCAGTTGCTAACTTAACTAATAACTGTAATAATCTTATTTTTCACTTATTTTTCTCTTTTCAGATAGATAAGTTCATACAATAAGAAAGTTTTAAAGAATGGCGACCAGAAGCTCAGACTCCAGGCTTGATGTTTTAATAGAAAGTCCAGGAGAAGAGCATCTGAAAATTACTGGTTCAAAGTTACCAACATACAATCAGGTGCTACTCTGCTACTTGGCTAAAGTTGATGAACTTAGAAGGCAAGATGCTTCCAAAAACATGAAATTGTCACGCATGGCATCGAAGTATGTGGTGAGCGAGATTCTTCCTCACTATTTGAAAGCACGCATCCCAACAATTCATGAGATTACCATGGCTGAGAGAATTGAGGAGTTCCACAACAAGGACTATATTGGCTGCATGAAGATTCCTCCTGAAAGGCGATCAAAAAGTCCTAAGATTGCAGCTTTCCAGGACAAACTTCATAAAACTATGCCATTCTATCCAGGTAATGCAGAGAAAAGGATGGTTGAAAGCAAGAAGGGTAAGGCAGAGAATGAAAAGAAAATTATTGAGTATGACATAGCATTTCTGAGAAATATGATGACAGACAGGACTTTTACCTATGGAGGAAAGGACAAAGTTTGTGCTCAGATAGAAATTAAGCGCCAAGAGAGGGCTGAACAGGCTGCTGTGCGATCAGAGAAAGAGGAGGAGAGAAGAGATCAGACATCATCAGTGGAGAAGATTTCCTCAGATTGTGATGTGTCAGATGATGAGGAAGCAGAAATGGTCAAATCAGCTGATGCCTCCTTTGAGCCTGAAGTAATGCCAAAAGGATCACATAAGCGTTTAGTGAAAACCGGCTCCTCTGCATTTTGGCCTCATGATGTTCTTAAATCGCCAGAAGTGGTTGAAACTGCAGTTAGAAACAATGTTTCCTCAGCTGCTTTAGCACAGATCACTTTTTCCCTTATTAAGGCTACAGCTGGTGATCCATCAAAAGTAAATGTGAGTTACAGATCTGCTTATAATTATCGTGTGGAAGCTGTCAATAGTATTGCACAGAAAATCAGAGCATCATGGAAGCCACCTCTTGTGGCAACCATCCATTGGGATGGCAAATTGATGGACACTCTTGGAAATGAGTCTGCACAGGAGGAGAGGCTTCCCATACTTGTGTCTGGAGTTGGAGGTGTAAAATTGCTAGGTGTTCCACCCTTGCAACACAAGACTGACAGACTATCAGGGCCAAAAATTGCTAATGCCACCATAGAAGAACTGGAGGTCTGGAACTGCAAAGATAATGTTGCTGCGATGGTCTTTGACACAACATCCTCAAACACAGGTGCAATAACAGCTGCCTGCATTAGTATTCAGGAGTCTCTCAAGCGTGAGTTGCTGTGGTTAGCATGCAGGCACCACATTGGAGAAAGGTTTCTTGTCCATACATGGGATGCCTTGAAAATTGAGGTCTCAAAGAGCCCAGACATTTCCCTTTTCATACGATTCAAGGAACATTTTGAGAAGTTGTCTTACCGCAACCTAGAGAATCTGTCCATCCCTGACATTCCAGAGGATCTGGCTGAGCAGAGAACTGCCATCATTGCTTTGTGTCAGGAAGCTCTCAAGTCAGACTTTGCTCGAGGGGACTACAAAGAACTGGTGCAACTTACCTTGGTCTACCTCAATGCTGTGCCAGATAACTTTACTGGGTTTCAAAGGCCAGGAGCTCTTCATAAAGCCCGTTGGATGGCAAAAATTCTTTACTCCATCAAAATAGTACTTCTTTGTGATTAAATTGCTGAGCTGCTAACTGGGACTATACTAGCTAAAGGACAATTACCCAAACTTATGCAGTACGTACAGTTTGTCGTGTATTGCTACATCCCATGGTGGATTGCTGCCCCAGTGTCTTCAGCTGCACCAATGAATGATCTCAGTCTAATCAATTCCTTTCTAGACTACAGGAAAGTTAATCCAACAATTGCAGGAGCTGCACTCAAGGCAATTGGTTTACATATGTGGTATCTCACAGAGGAATTGGTGCCACTTTCTTTATTCAGCAGCTCTCTCAGTGATGCAGTGAAGGAGAAAATAGCAAAGAAGCTTCTTGGAGCTGAACACCTGGCTTCATGCGTTAAAAGAGATGGGTCTGGGTTTGGCAAGCCAAAATTTCCAGAAGTTCCAAAGGAATCAAGTGATGACCTTTCAGAATTTGTTGGAAGTGATTCCTGGGCATTTTTCAGAATCCTTAACATCAATTCAGAATTCTTAAATCTGCCTGTTAATGAGTGGCCATCAAGTGAAGCATTTCACTATGGAAAGGAAATAGTAGCAAATCTTTGTGTTGTTAATGATGCTGCCGAGAGGGGAGTTAAGCTTTGCCATGATTTCCTGGGCACTTCCAAAAAGGAATCCAATCTGCAAAATACACTACAAATTGTAGAAAATTGTCGCAACCGCCTCCCAAATCAGAGAAAGCGCAAGGTGGAATCTAAGAACTGGTTTCTTAAATTAGAATAGGTAAGGTAGCTGTTTGTTTTATTAATAATGTTTGTATGTTAATCAGTATTTTGTTTATCTTACATGTATGTGAAAATCTATCTTTTTGAGTATTAATACAAAAACATAAACATAGTCTAAGTTTGTAGTCTTTAAAGACCTTGTCTGAGTTTTTTTTTGTGCACTTGCTTCTTTGGAAATAAATTCTTGACTGTTGGAACTTCTATTGAGATCTATCCATTACACTGGTCAACACTCATTTTATTGCCAATCATATTCGAGTGATTTTGGGGTAACTTTGTGGTGCTGATTCCGAATATGACATCGGTTTTGCAAGATTGGCTCTAATTTATGAGATAATTGGTACCCCATTGAAACACGTAAAAATGCAAAAAATTTAATGTTCAGGCGGAGCCTACTTACAAATCGCATTGAAATTGTCTCAAATCATACAAAAGTAAACACATGAAATACATAATGGCATTTTATTCGGTCTCACCATCTAGAATGTTCCGGTAGTTTCCCATATGCACGCGTTATGGTTACGTTTCCTATTAACTGAGGGTATTCATTATCTCAAGAACTAGAGCCAAATCGGAAAAACTACTTTCATTTTGGAATTCAGCAACCCCAAAATACCCTAAATTCGTACGAATTTCCTTGGCAACGAAAAAAAAATGTTTTTTTGTTGACCTGTGTTATCCATCCACAAATACACCAGCAGCTATGCATATCCAGAACTCAACTTTGCATAAAATACCTGAAAAACTCATGAATTTGACTCATTTTTAGCATTTTTTATCATTAATATGTAGATTATTTGAATCAAAACCTCAAAAATTGAGTTACCCACCACCTAAGACCATCCCATAGTTTTTTTATCATAATAGTAAGATGTTACAAAGCAAAAATGTGTCATTTTTAGTGTTTTTCTATAAAAATGCCTTTTGTAAAAAGGTTCCTACAGAAAACGTTAATGTGATGAAGGTAAATCTTGTTGGAATTCAGTCAAACTTCACAGACATATTTACCAGACCCAACTGCAATACCACAGAGACCTTCACCAGCTTATTCCAAATGTTAAGATTTTATGGGGCGGCTGGAGCACCCTAATATACAGTATATATATATATATATATGTTAACCACTTCGTCTATGGCCTTAAGCGGTTCGAGGTTGACGGTGGTTCTGGTTAGGTGGCAGCAACGGATTTGTCACTTTGGAGTAGCTGGTACCGTGTAGGGAATCGCAATAGTTTCTCTGATACTACTCTCCGATTTCTTCTTGTAGTGAATCGGAGAATTCCGTGAAACTTACTAAATTCTCTAATGGTTCCCCGATTCTTCTTGTAGCGTATCGAGAAAATTATTTTTTCTCTATTTTAAGACTAAGTTCTCTGAAGAAATTTTGGTAACATCATTTTTATTTAATGTTGGTCTGTTTTGTTTTTTATTCTCAATAGGTTGATTTTTTTTGCAAAAATATTTGAAGATAAGGTAAATATTTTAGCTGTAACAACGTCTAGACAGACAAGCAAGATATATGAAGATGAAGCCATATTTTTATTTTAACCCACATATTGACAGATCTGATGTTATCATGATCTGCCGAGTTAACTAAAAATGGAAATTGAAATATGCCTTTAATTATAGATTAAAATTAAATATGCGTATAAGCCAAAATTAAATGCAAAAATTTAAAATTAAATGTTAAGCAAGACATGACTTTATCCTTTACAACTAAGAGAGAATGTATAAAGAAAATGAATATTGCAGAATTTAACACGATTACATTATTAAGCTAAATCCAAAAAATGATTAAGTAATTTAAAAACGAAACAATTCATCAATTATTCAGCAAAAATAAAATAGAAAGAAAATAAAAAATGTATCCAAAACTTGCGTTTTATATACAGTTAGAGCGTCAAGCGAGTGTGGACTTTATATTATATGCAAAAATGAATATAAGAATTATTCATTATTCATGCTTAAATACATATATATATATATATATATATATATATTCTGAGTTCATTCCCATATATATATATAAAATTCCGCACCAAAAAATAGAATGCTGTCTCAAATGAGCTCATGACCTTGATAATACCATTAAATTATATACGTTTATGAGCAATATTGAGTATCTGTGACGTCATTAGGATAAAAAGACACCTCTCTGTGCTAATTTATCAAATAATGAGAAGATAATGCTGGATCTTTTCCGTTTCATGTACTGTTTCCGATTTTGTTGAAAATAAGATGTTTAATGTAGATTTTTACGCTGATTTCATACATGTAAGTCTTTTTCTGGAAAAATGAGCGGTTCAAAAGTTAGGTTAGGTTAGGTTAACTGAATGCCCGGTTAGGTCAACTGAATGCCCGATTAGGTTAATTGAATACCCAGTTAGGTCAACTATATGCCTTTGACGATTGGTTAGGTTATGTTGTGATATTTTCGTTGAAACTACAATAACAAAATTACAGTAACAAACATAACATTTGAACCGCTCATTTCTCCAAAACATAACTTACATTTCTGAAATCAACGTACATTAAATATCTTATTTTCAACAAAATCGGAAACAGTACATAAAACGGAAAAGATCCATAATGCCTAACGACATACCAAATTTTAGAATATGTAGAACTTTCTTAGAGTTATAACTATAAATCGCAATATATATTGATAAACATTCCCTTCTTTTGCAATACCTGACAACATATTCTATTATGTTGGTATGTCGCTATGCATTAACTTTTCAATATTTAATAAGGTGTTTGCTTTATTTTATTTTTTTTTTCAAAACTAACACACAGACTTGTCTTTTTATCATAATGACATCACAGATACTCAATATTGCTAAGGAAGGTGTATAACTTAAAGGTATTACTAAGGTCATGAACGCATTTGAGACAGTATTCTATTTTTCTGGCCCGGAGTTGTATATACAGTATATATATGATGCAACTCCCACAAGGAAAGAGAAAAATGATTCCAAGGTCTTTCGTGCATTCAGAAGTACACCTCGTCGCGGAATAAATGAAGAAGGCAAGATGACGAAAATATATATACATATGTAGAACGGGACGGAGAAATAAAAAGATCAGCACATGATTAAAAAGAGTTGATTAAAGGCGAAAGGTGTTTTAACATGATATTGTCAATTTTATACACTCCAGCACTGTTATTGAAATTATTTTTAAAATGTATGAATGCACATTCTAGAATATTCCTTTCAATTATATCTGTGTTTTTAACGAGCGCTTTAGAACTATCCAACTTGATACTATGAGTATACATATGGTTAAACAATGCATTAGAATTACTTGCTCTTCTACAAGCATATTTTTGTTGTTTTACCCAAATATCTAACGGTTTTCCCGTTTGGCCTATATATATATATATATATATATATATATATATATATATATATATATATACATACAGGGTGGGCCGTAAGTTTCCATACATAGGAAAAATAAAAAAAATTTTATGGACAACCATTTTTATTTATATAATATGCTCTACATGGTTGCCATTGTTTTGAAAACACATTTCAATACGTGTTCCCCACTTTGATGAACACGCATTAGCACAGTTGACGTTATGCTTGTAATGGCGTTGGTGATACGTTCCTTTAGATGATTTATGTCTCGTATCTTTTCCTGATACACCATGGCCTTCAAGTGCCCCCAAAGATAGAAATCAAGGGGGGTGAGATCTGGGATCTGGGAGGCCACTCCACAGGACCACGCCGACCAATCCAAGCATCCGGAAACTGCTGATCCAAATACCGACGCACGTGAAGACCATAATTTAAATTTTCCTATGTATGGAAACTTACGGCCCACCCTGTATATCTATATATATATATATATATATATAATATATATATATAATATATATATTGAGTTACACTGTGGTCATCCGATCGAATACACAGAGTCAACCGCATTATTCGGCCTATTCTTTCTTAGGCTTGATTTAACAGTATTATTATACTTAAAGACTGCGTTGAGACCAATTGCTTTAAGTAAAGTCGGAAGATATTTAAAATTAACATGGTAAAGTAGACTAAGGATATTTTTACGCTGAAATTCCTTTACAGTTACACGTTTATAATACCTATTCTTAGCTTTCCTGAGGCAGTTATCTAGAAATGAAATAGGGTAACATATTTTAGTACCAATATTCATGATATTGCATAACTCGGAATCTAAAAATTCAGGACTGACAACTCTCAATGCTCTAAGAAACATAGCAAAGAAATTAGAAGATTTTATTGAGGGATGATGGTCAGCATAAAAATGCACAGAAGAGTTATTATTAGTAGGCTTACGAAAAACTTCAAATTTCAACTGATTAAAGCATCTCCGAATTTTTAGATCTAGAAAAGATAAGCATCCATCATTTCCTTTTTCAACAGTGAACTTAAAGTCCGCATTAGCCGCTTCTATTTCTGTATTGTTCCTCAGACTTAAATACTGTATTATTATCAGCATTTTTGGAAGGAGAAGTGTATGTTTGAGATTATGCTGGATTGCTCACAAGAGAGATGAGACACGGAAAACGATCAGCTAAAGTGGAGAGTGACAGGAGAAACGGGAGTTTGAGCACTCCCTGTCTCCTTCCAAACATCCTCCCTGGTCGATTGGTGTCTACAATCTCCTATATAATATTCTACAATCTCCTGTATATAATCTTCTGCATATAATCTGGGCAGCTGTTCTCTTGTAGTTCTGGTTGAGCGTTTATTCGTCTGCTCTCTCGTATAAGTGGCTCTCGTGTACGCGTTCTTGCCGACGTTTTTTCTTCGACGGATGTCTATAAGGAAATGGGGGGAAACCGAACTTCACCCTACACCTGACACCATAAATTGTTATACCCCTGGCTGCTTCGATGCCGTCACCAGCAAGAGTATAACAATTTGTACTCTTGTAATTTTCGTGGTTAGAAAGATCGTCTTAATGTATTATCTATCTACGAAGATTGAGTGCGCAAAATTTAAGGGTCCGTAGGTCAAAGAAACTCGTCAGCGGAAATTTACTTTAATTTCAATGAAGTGCAGATTCAAAATACTTACAGTTCACTACGTTAATAATTTTATGGAATCAATAAAGCTTCTTAATTCTAGTCCTTAGATACAATGTCTGTGAGTCTACTGATCTAAGTTTTCTGCCTATCTTACAGCGAAACTGTAGGATAGGCAAACTGTAGGATAGTCAAACTGTAGGATAGTTGATACTCGACTGCTATACCGATTCTACTTTAATTATCCTAAACGGACTGGCCATTCAACAATCTCAATCCGGAGACCCTTCGATACAACCGCGTAGCCAGAATCTGATGAGAAAGCCTAGAGTCCTTCCTTATATACTGGGGACCGGATACGAAGTTTTGCGTCACTAGCATGGAAATGTTCGCATGCGAAACAAAGGCGATTCTCAATGTCTCCATTCGAGTTCTCATGGGTGCGCTTCTACATCCGCATTTTCATGGGTGCGTTCTTGCTTTTCGTACTCCATAACTTCATATTCCTCTTTGTTCTCTTTGTCTTCTTCTTCAAGCCATGACCTTCCCTCGGTAATGACCTTATCTCCTCAGCTGTGACCTGGCATAGCTTCTTTCTTCGTTTGACCTTCCAGAGAGGGTTCCTCCCAAAAGAGGAGTCACGACAGTTCCATGTATAACAAATATATAATAGTTACTTTATTTTAAAATAATAAATTTATTTACTAAGAAATTGTTTGTATTTAATTTTTCAATAAACATTTCAGCTTTACAATGTTTTCTTTTTTTGTCTTGTTATCAGTACAAAAATTAATCATACTTTTCAGGTACTTCCAGATCTGTAAAGGTTCCGACAGTAGATTTCATGTCAGTTTTCCTTTCGTAGATAAAGTGTTCATTTAGAGCTCCAATACTTTCTAAATACTTGTCAAGTACTTTTAGATTTCGAGTATATATTATGATGTATGAGGAATGTAATGAGGTTATGAATGGTTAATACAAATTAACCAGGAGACAGATTTGCTCATGCAAACTGAATACCCATTTATTTTAGCAGTAAGGTAGAGAACTAAACTGCATGTTAAATTCTGAATAATTTCAAATAACATTTACAAAAATACTGGCTACACCATCAGTACACTAGGTGAGAAAAAATAAATTAGATTATATAATATATAAAGAATAGAAGACCACCATTCTGCTCTCCTTTTTGTGCACAAACAAAGAACGAGGGTGGTACGCATTATAAACGTTCATAAAAAGGAAAATTCCATTATTATTGGATTGTTAAACTGTTAAATTACATCTTTCTATAAAGTTGGTAGTATTTAAAACAATGAAATCATAGAATAAAATATATTTAAACTAATAACACTGCCCAACAAAAAAACATTTTTGCTGATGATTTAATTCTAAGACCTGTTTCTGGATAATATTGATGTGCCGATTTCAAAAATCACCTTAGATTTTGTCCATCACATCAGGTTTTCGTGCAATGTGCAATGCAATATGCCTATTTTGGGTGATCCATGAAGGGCACTTATCGAAATTGATGATTTTTGAGACCTGTTAACAGCTGTTTTGCTGTTAAAATTTTATCTGTGGAATACGCAAATCTGTGCATTAAATCTAAAGGTCATGTACAACATATTAAAATCTTGGGTATCTGTGATTTCCCCAGGTGTGAGCGTGACGTCATGATCATGGATTCATTTTTTGCTTATTTAAACACTTTTAATCACTTTGTGTCAATATTACCATTGTATATTAAAGTTCACTCCCTGCACAATTGTTTACTTTTCCATGCTGATTCTGAGTATGTAAAAACTTATTTTTTGAAAAGAAAAAAAATTGGGCATAACCCTGCCAAAATGCGATATCTCCGTATTTGATTGCTCGAAAACCTGACGTGATAGGCAAAAACTAAGGTGATTTTTGAAATCAGCACACCAAAGTTACCTAAAAACAGGTGTTAGAATTAAATCAGCAAAATTGGTGTTGGGCAGTGTAATTAATCAGGGTATCATGCGCCTGGCAGAATAGGACGTTATAGGCCGAACTGATATCGTACTATAAATTTAATTAGATTAATGCAGTCAAAGTAAAATAAATGTTGAATCAAAATAACCCTTGAAAACTTCAGAATAAATTGATATAAAATCCATGCGAGGTAGAAACGGTGTTAGTGTATTTATGAAAAAAAAGAAGGTTTCCTTCGGTAAAAACAAAGGCAGCAGAAACGAGACGGTATATGGAAAGTGAGGACGAATTAGTGTATTTTGAAGGCTTGGACATAAACAACTTGTAGAAGTTAAGATTGTGTCGAACAAACAAAAATAAAAGAATCATAGTCCGCCCTAAATTGTAACAAAGAAAATTCTGAAAGAAATTCGGATTGTGTGGCTCAACTAAAAATAAAATAAAGAAAGTTATTTTTGAAATCAGTGACCAAAACCACATTAGTATACCGATTTTTATTAAAATTCGCTGCCAGCCCCCAAACGGAAAAAATCCCAATTTCGCAACAACCCTACATTTTACTCGGCCGGCATCGGAAAGCTTGTCCCATGCTACGACAGATGCTTGAATCTGTTTGGTGATTATGTAGAAAAGTAGTAATAAGTTGTTGAAATACTTGTAATAATTACTTGTCTTGTAATAAAACAGTTTCTTCAAAACAGCTTGTAAACTTTGAACAACCCTCGTATGTACATGTATATACAAATACAGGAGGAAACATAACAGTATTCACTGCATGCCAATTATACTATCGGATTTCCAAATATAAAACAGAACAGTTTTTTGGGTGATGGTTTGTCCTTCAAAGACGAATAAATTCTAGTTTATAATATTGAAATCAACAGTTTTCATTGAATAACGACAATATTAATTATGTAATAGATATTTTGTCCAAGAACAAATTTAACATGCACATATCTTTAATTCAATCCTTTATTCAAGGCTATACAGTATACAGTACTCGTACACAGAAATATTTCACTTATATTCGTCCTTATCTCTTGTATCATGCATAGTATAGTTATGAAAAGTTCACCGATCGTTTGAAAAATTTAACAAGTAAAAAATTTAGTTCAATTCAAACATACGAGCATAATGTAAAGAATTTGAGGAAACTAAAAAGGTTCAAATGCAAAAATTTTCGTACGATTAACTACAAAATTATTTAATATTTTGTGTGTCCACCTTAGGCTTGAAGAATTTAAATTTTATATCAATAGTTGGCTGTTTAGTGACTAAAGCCTGTTGGCAATTCTTAATTCTAGAATTTTCTCTGTAAATCTTCATGGAAGACGGATGACTGTACAATCCATTATTAAGTAATGGGTCATCGTGGTAAAGAGCTGTCTACAGATCTTAAGAGATATGTTATTGCTGCACAGGAATCTGGAAAGAGTTACAGGAAGATAGGGGAAGAATTTCAAATTCCGTTCACGACAGTTGCTGTTGTAATAAAGATGTGAAAAGGCTTTGGAACAATCAAGACTCTACCAAGGTGTGGACGGACGACCTTACAAGATTTCAGGACGTACAGCTGGACGGATTGAAAGAATGACTACTGCAAATCCACGAGTGACTGCAGGTGATATTTGCCAAACATTAAGACTGTCTAAGATCAAAGACCATCACTCTACTGTACGTCGCACATTGAGAAAGAATGGTCTGCATGGAAGAGTTGCACAAAGAAAACATCTGCTACGAAAAGCGCACAAAAAAAGCTTATTTAAAATACGCCATGGATCACCAACATCATGAATTTGCTTTCTGGAAGTTTTTTTTGGACAGACGAGACCAAAACTGAATTATTCGGGAACAACTAGCAACGGTAGGTTTGATGAAAATCAAGTACTGCATCAGAGGAAAATACCATCCTTCCTCACGTTAAACATGGTGAGGGTAGTTTGCTTCTTTTGAGATGCTTTATTGCTTCTGGTGCAGGAAAGTTTGTCATCAATGGAATCTTGGATTCCAAGAAATATCATGAAATTCTGGAAAAAAATATATTACCTCCATTTGGGGAGTTTTGAATGGGTTGCAATTGAGTACTGCAACAAAATAATGATCCATAATATAAAAATAAGAGCACGATGAAATGGCTTCAACAAAAGAATTTCAAGCTTCTCCAATGGCCCAGTCAAAGCTCAGATCTCAATTTAATCGAGAATTTATGGTTTGATTTGAAAAAAGCTGTTCGCAAGAGAAACCCTTGCAGTCTGAATGAATTGCAACAATTTTGGATTTAATTTGGACAAATAACAATGAGATAAAATACAAAGGTAACGCACACAAATTTCTGCAACCATAACCTAACCGATATGCAATTAAAGTTAGCAACCAGAGGTCAAAAAACGCACTCCACGGGAGAGAGAGTCAGGAGGAATATTCGAAGGTTTAAATATAAATTCAAGGAAAGTAGATTGGGAAAATGTAAATAAGGATTTAAGGAAAGTAAATTGGGAATTGCTATTCTCGAGAAGACTGCAGTAAACTGATATTACTGAAACATGTTCCACGAAGACAGAAAAGAAAACGTAGCAACCTCGAGAGAAAAATCAGGACAATATTTAGACAACGGAAACAAACAGTAACAAATCTTCACAAATGCAGAACTGAAGCAAGAAGACTCAAACTAGAGAAACACCTATGCGAAATAGAAATGGACCTAAAACAAACATTCATACATAAGACAAACGAGGAGGAAAAAAGTAGCAGAAAACGTAAAAAATACCCAAAATGACGTTTTCGAAAAGAAAAATGCAGTGTATAGAGAGTATTGGTCCGTTGATAGACGGGGTGGCCGAATACACAAATGACCCAGAAAAAATGCGCGAACTGCTTAAAGAACAATTTAACTCTTATGTTTAACATCCCTAAGTGTGAGAAGAAAGTAGAAAATTCAGATAAATTTTTCGAATTCTCCGAAGGAGATGTAATTGAGGCTCTATCACAGATGCAAGAAAATTCTGCACCAGGACGAGACAAATGAAGTGCCACATTTCTGAAGAAATGTAAAGAGAGTATTGCCGACCACTGTACTTACAATGGAGAAAATCACTCGAAACAGGACAAATTCTACTTCCATTGACATTGCGCCCCATATCTGAAAGTGGTAACAAAGCAATGCCTAAGAATTATCGGCCAGTAGCTTTTTTTTTTTGAGTTGTTTAACCTCCTTCGCAACATCTAAAGGTCATATGACGGAGGGGACCTACAGCTTTACGTGGGATCCGAACCACGGGTCGCGACATAATCTGGGCGCGGAGGACGGTCTCCCATCCAACTACTCCCCAGACTCAATGTGGCTTAACTTCGCTGATCTCCAGGAAGCGGTGTTACGACATCGGCTACGACGTAGCCAGGCCAGTAGCTCTCACCCCTAACCTTATAAAGTGCTTTGAACGTATAATTAGAGGCAAAAACTACTTATTACCTACAAGAAAAGAAGTTATATAACCCATATTAACATGGCTTCAGGGCTGGAAGATGATGTCTATCACAGCTATTAGACCACCAGTAGAAAATATTAGAAACTTTGTGTTGAGGACGAAACATAGATGTAATATATACTACTGACTTTGTTAAAGCCTTCGATATATGTGGCCCTGGAATTATAGCACACAAACTTAAGAATACAGGAATTACTGGAAAGCTAGGAAGATGTATATTTAATTTTCTGACTCAAAAAACACAAAGAACAGTAGTAAATGGAGTTGAAGCTAAAGTCTCAGAAATCGTGAGCTTTGTTCCACAAGGTGCAGGATTAGCTCATTGCTGTTTCTAATAATAATTGCAGACATTGATATGGATGTTAATGACAGTATTGTATCATGTTTTGCGGATGACACAAATATATGCAAGGAAATATTGAACGAAGGTAACATAGAAATATTACAAAATTACAAAATGATATTGAAACATTATTCAAGTGAACAGAAGACAACAATATGAAGTTCAACGAAGAACTATTCCAGCTTCTAAGATATGATAATAATGAGGTGCTGCAGAATAAGGGGTACAAAACTCTGTATATCAAACAGATAACACCAAACCCACAATCAGGGATCTTGGAGTAATAATGTCGTCGGATGTAGAATTCGGAGAACACAATAACATTAAAATTACAACAGCTAGAAAAATAATGGGAATCATCTGGAGGAGTTTCCACAGCAGGAAAGCAAACATCATGCTCAATTTTTGAAGAGTTTAGTCCTACCGACAATTCAATATTGCTCAGTACTCACAAACCCATACAGAAAACGAGACATTGCCAACATTGAATCCATAGAAAGGACTTTTACATCCAAGATAGCGGAAACGAAAGGTGAAGACAACTGGTCTCGATCACTATCCCTGAAATTCTACTCTCTCGAAAGACGCGAGCACTACACAATACCTCCAGCAATATGTACATATGGAAAATACTCGACAGTTATGTCCTCAACCTTAGAAGTGAAATAGAAACAAACTGGAATGAGGGAAGAGGCAGATTTTGTACTGTCCCAGCGACGGTGGGACATGGGGCCATGAAAACGAGGATGGAAAATACCCTCAGAATACGAGGCCCAAAGCTTTTTAATATCCTACCAAAAGAAGTGAGGAACCTCCAGCACACGGACCTCAATAATTTCAAGAACCAGCTGGACAGATTCCTGTGCAAAGTCCCTGACCAGCCATGTGTGGCTGGCTACGAGGGCAGGAGGAGATCAGAAAACAATTCCTTCCTTCACCAAATCCCACAAATGAGGCGGGATGCTGCAGAGGAGTTGAACGCAGGTCGATCCTGAACCGTCGTTCGAACCCTCATAAAGTAACATAAAGTAACAAAGTAAGAATGGGCAGTAAGGATGGGCTGAAATTACTGAGATGTTGAAATCTTGTAGAAAAATACCCAATAAGAACCATTACAAAAGGTGGACACACAAAGTATGAAATAATTTTGAAAATAAATGTACGAAAACTTTTGCATTTCAACCTTATTTTTATTTTCTTCAAATTCTTTGTTGTACATTATATGTTGAAATTAAACTAATTTTTTATTTGTTAAATTTTCCCAAACGAACGGTAAACTTTTCATACCAAGAAGTAAAATATTTCTCTGTATGAATACTAATGAGCGCCACTGTATAAATAAATGTTTAACCCAAATATAGTAAATAAAGTATGGAAAACTGATGAGTGGGTAGTTGGGAGGTAACGAAAATGGTTCACTGAGTAGGTAGGTAGTTAATCTAACAATTATTAAATTCCTTTTATGTCAATAACTGGGTGGATGAAACCAATTGGTTGCTCACCAGAGTTATTCTCCACACTAGTATTTATATACTGTGTGACAAGAGCGTGCTCGGTAATAGATATACATTACCGATCAACCAACCGAGGAAAAAACCAAGACGACGCTGGTGGAAAAAGCCCCGCGAAAAGGAGAACAAAGGAGAACGAAAACGAAGAACGGGGCGAGAGGACGGAACTGGGGAAGGGAAGAACAGACAACGAAGAAAGATCCCCACCAGCAAGTACGCTCTCGACAATTATACAGGAAGGAGAAAAGGGACTCTCTAATAACTAGCAGTAAGTGACTAATTGTGTTTTTAACCCAGGTTTACGTAGATTCATTAAATTAAGCTGGGTCAGACAACTTAGGCCTACATTGTGGCCTAAGACCCAGCATCAACTCATAGCTTAACAAAGGTAAAGGTAGATTGCCCTAACCTAGTTTGGTGAGGAATCCTACTGTGGACCTCAATTTATCTGCCCGCTCTGGACCATTTCCGGAATCTCTAGGCTGACCCCTCTAGGCTAGACTTGATCTACTCTATAGTTAGACTGGAGAAATAAGGGGTGGGTTAATTGTGGACCAATTCATACAGAGCATTTTTCACATTGGTGGTCCGTGTGTGGGGAATTTACAAACCTTAACCTTACTTAACAAAAAAATTGCAGAATTAGGCTAAATGGTCTAGCCTAAGCCTAAGCCTAAGCCTAAGCCTAACCTAATCAAGCCTAATTAGGTCTACAACCTAGGGCCTAACTAGGAAACATTTACATTTAAGGAGTCTCATTCTCTTATAAGCTTAGACCTGAGTGACACATAAGTACTTGGGGGGGATTAAACCAAATTTAAAACTTGACTGTTTTGTCTGTGATCTCTCTTCTCTGGTAATTTCTTCTTGTCCTCTATTTCATTACGATCCCCAGTTAAACAATTCTGACTTAAACATGGACAGTGCGGAATTGAAAAAGTTAAAAAAGAAAAGGGGGGCAAAGTTGGGAGCTGTTACAAAGGCCGTGAACACTTTTAACAATATTACACAACCAGGTAAGGAAGATTTAGAGTGTGTAATTCTTAAATTGGAAACTAAAAAGAAGGAAATAATAGCCATTGATGAGAGTATTTCAGAGTTAGTTGAATCCGAAATGGCTGAAGAACAATTGATAGACCTTTACGCTGATAATGATGATCAGGTAATCTCAATTGAACAGCAAATAAGGAGACTACGGTCTCGTTTGACTGACTTAATACCAAATAAACCTAATTCTGATTTTAATCAAAGTAGAGCTAACCTTCAACAAAATTTAAGTGGCATGCTAAATCCTGAGTCACAAGAATTGAGGGCTCAGTTACCCATTTTGCTAGTACCAACATTTGAAGGGGACACGGTACAATTCCCATCTTTCATTGACAAATTTGAGAGTTTAATAGGTAATAAACCTTATATTTCAACTGTTGATAAGTTTAGCTACTTAACTAGTTTCCTTAAAGGCCCAGCCTATAACCTGATAGCCTATTTACCAGCCGTAGGGAATTCATATGAAGTAGCTATTGATCTCTTAAAACGTAATTACATTAATAAAGATGAGATTGTATATGAATTATCTCAACAAATTTTTGATTTTGCACCCATAAAAGATAACCATAGTGATATGGAAAATTTTTATACAAAATTAGAAGCTATTATAGGACAACTGGTTAGCAATGAGATAGATATTAAAGCTTCATCTTGGATTATACAAGGCATAGTTCTTAGGTGCCTTCCTTTGAGGGTTAAAGATATTTTAGTTCTAAAGACGGGAGAAAATTATCCTAATCTTGAAGATATCAGAAAACACTTTCCCAATATCCTAACTAATTACAAATTGAGAAATATTCCAACACAAAATAAGACCCAGACTATGGATAAACCAAAGACTGTTCCCAGAGACCAACTAGCTACAGCCAAACAGACAAAACTTGATACTGTAGAATCAAATGTGACCAACTGTAATACACGATCACCTACATCACAGAACTTTAATGTAACTGCTGCCTCAACTTACACACTACATTGCAAATTTTGTGCAAGTAATGAACACAGTAGTACTGGGTGTGACAAATATTCAGACTTTAACCAAAGAGCTAAAAGATGTGAACAGTTGAACCTATGTAAAAAGTGTACTGGCCAGGGACATTATAAGAAAGACTGTAAATCTAGGTTAAGATTCAAGTGTAAGTTTTGTAAAAGTTTACGACATGTCTCATCAATGTGTGATTCACCAGTGTCCAAACAATAGTACTCAAACTCAAAAGATACCTCCACCAAACAAAGGTAATCAAGAAAATGCCACTTTCATGGGACATTCTGTTTGTTCAAACAACGTAACAAAAAACACTGAGATTCTTTACCAACTATTACTTTGGACTTAGTGAATAGTGAGGGTAGCACCACTCCAGTGAGATGTCTTATAGACTGTTGTTCTCAACAAACATTTGTTTCACAAAATGTAGTTAATAAATTGGGTTTGACACCAAACCCGAATGAACAAAACCTCAATATTGCATCCTTTGTTAAGGATAACTCGGACAAAAATAGCTATAAGACAATTGACCTGGAACTACATTTAGAAAATAAATTAGAGAAAATTGAAGCAGTTATTATTTCTAAAGTAGGACAAAACAAACTGGTTATACCCAAACTAGAACAAACCATAAATCATTTGGGAAAACACTACAAAATAGCTGATAGACATATCACTAACAACACAGTAGCTAACATTGAAATGTTAATAGGGGCAGATTATATTAATCTTATTCATAAGGGCATAGTAGAGATAGGTAATGGTATAGCTATTCAGACTCCATCAGGGATAGCCCCTTTGGGTGACCTATCCAAATACAACCTAGACCTAAACCAAAACAGTTCACGACTAACAAATACTATGTGCCTCAACTCAGTCCTACATAACACCTGTAAGAATAGCAACACTTTGAATAATATTATCTCAACTGAGAACATTAATTCATCACTATCAAATGAAACTCTGGATGAGGCAATTCAAACTTTATGGTTGCTAGAATCTGTGGGTACACATGACACAAATCAAACTTCAGAAGATCAGTTAATGGTAGAAAGATTTGAAGACACCATTCAGTGCAAAGACAATAGTTATTTTATTGAGTTACCTTGGAAAATAAATTGTCCAACTTTAAGAGATAATCTCAAAGTAGCTAAAGGACATTTATATAAAGTAATGAAAAAACTCAAACAAGATAATAATATTAAAAAGTACAGTGATGTCTTCAAAAAACAGCTACAGAAAGGCTTCATTGAAGAAGTAACAAATAACCCTTTTAAAAAAGATGGTTGTCATTATTTAACCCACAGGGGGGTTTATCGACAAGATGCCCCAACAACAAAACTCAGAGTAGTATATAACTGTAGCCTCAAAGACAGTGATAAACACAGTTTGAATGATTGCCTGATTGAGGGTCCTAATCTCATTTCTGACCTTGTGAAGATCTTACTGAGGTTCAGGTTAGATAAATATGCCGTACAAAGTGATATTTCAAAGGCATTTTTGAGAATAAATCTTAAAAATGAATATAAGAACCAACTTAGGTTCTTATGGTTCAAGGATCCATTTGATTTGAATAAAGGGTTCATAACCTATAGATTTAATGTTGTGTTGTTTGGAGCCAATTGCTCACCTAGCCTATTAGCATTGACAATTGGACATCATTTGAACCAGTTTAATAACTCTTTAACATTGAACTTCCTTAAGGAACATTTTTCGTAGACAATCTAATAGGCTCAACAACAACAAAATCTGAATTATCTGAAGTCTATGAACACTCTCAAAACATTATGCAACAAGGTAACTTTGAACTTAGAGAGTGGATTTCAAATGATGAGGATTTAAACAAAAAGATTTTAAAGGATAATAATGGTCTTACTGAGCCATCAGACAGAGTTAAAACTTTAGGTATGAACTGGTATTTGGATGCAACTTCTAACAGTCATGATTCAATCTGTACTAAAGGTTTTAAACTTGATGAGGAAGCAAATACTAAAAGACAAATATTATCAGAGGCTTCCAAAATTTTTGATCCTATGGGTCTATTCCTGCCTTCAACAATAAAATCAAAGATTCTCCTCCAAGAAATTTGGAGGACAAATGTTGGGTGGGATGATCCAATAACAAATGAAAATCAAAAATCTTGGAAGAAGTTAGCTGCTGATTTAACAAAAGTGCAGAACATTAAAATTCAAAGGTGCTGTGGGTTTAGGGATAAGCCCCAGAGACTTCATGTGTTTGCTGATGCAAGCACACAAGCTTATGGGTGCTGTGCGTCATCTAATTTATGCAAAAGGGAAAGTTGCACCTCTCAAACCTACCCGAACCATACCTCAATTGGAACTATTGGCTGCTGCATTAGCCATTAAAACCATTTCATTGCTTAAGGATGCTTACCATGATGTGAACATAACTGATATCCACATCTGGCTTGACAGTCAGATTTGTCTTGCCTGGATACGGAATGATAGCATTAATAGTAAGAATATCTTTGTAAGAAATAGGCTAAAAGAAATAGCTGAAGCTAATGAAAGCCTACAAGTAAACTTTCACTATGTTCCAACTAAACAAAATCCAGCAGACTTTCTGACCAGAGGTTTATCCTACAAGTTGTTGAAGTAAAACAAAACTTGGTTTATGGGACCTAAGTGGCTCTGTAATACAGACCAATGGCCTGTGGAACAAGTTAACTTGACATTAAATTTAATCTTTTCAAATGAAAAGGTTGAACCAATCACTAATTATGAACGTTATTCTGACTTCAGTAAACTTGTCAGGGTCACAGCCTACTGTTTGAGGTTTGCTCACAACTGTTTAACTACAATTAACAAACAGCTAAATAAAAACAATCATAATTATACAGAAGTTGCAACCAAATACTGGATAGGCCATGCACAACAAAAAGAGTACAATAAAGAGTTAGAATTCTTGACTAATGGGAAACAAACAAAAGAACCTGTACCATCAGTAGTTGTGGATCTAAACTTGTTCAGAGATGAGGAAGGCCTTCTAAGGTGTAAAGGGAGATTAGACAAATCAAAACTGTCATACAAAAGCAAACATCCAATCCTTTTACCTACATTTAGCTATTTGACAACATTAATCATCAGAAAAACACAATGATGTATATCATATGGGGGTACCACAGACACTAACTACATTAAGAAAAACTTATTGGATACCCAAGGGAAGGATCACTGTTAAAACAGTCCTGAGTGAGTGTGTCACATGTAGGCGTATTCATGCTAGGCCCTATAGGAAACCAAATCCTCCTGCTTTGTCAAAGGAGAGAGTTACTCTCAACAGACCCTTTGAGACTGTAGGCATTGACTATACAGGAGCATTGACTGTAGGGGTGGGTGACACTGAACAAAAAATGTACATTGTACTGTTTACATGTGCTGCTGCCTCACGAGCTGTTTATCTGGATGTTGTGGAGGACCTTACAGCAGAATCTTTTGTTGCTGTCTTTAAGAGATTCTGTGCACGACATTCAGTACCCAAGACAGTTTGGACTGACAATGCTACATATTTCAAGGCTGGTGAACAAGTCATCCACGACTTGTTAAGCGATGAACTCACACAATTATATATACAAAATTCAAACATAAAGTGGAAGTATATTCCGGTTGCCTCTCCTTGGTATGGTTCTATCTGGGAGAGGAATATACAAACAGTAAAGAATTGCTGAAGAAAGCAATTGGCAAAAAACAGATACACTTATTTGAGTTGCTCACTCTCCTGGCTGAGATTGAGAACATCATCAACAATAGACCACTCACTTATGTGAGTGACAACATTAATGACCCGGAACCATTAACTCCAAATCATTTGATTCGGGGAGAACAAGTTAGTCTCCTGCCGGACTACAATATAGACTCTTCAGAAGACCCAAACTGGACTCAACGACATGATGAGCTCCAGACTAAGTTACAGATTAACTAGAGTTAAAGCTCATTTCATTAAACAGTGAAAACTGAGTACTTGATGGGTCTAAGGGAGAGACATAAACAAATGACTAAGAAGGATTGGTCTGACACAATTAAGGTAGGGGACCTTGTTCTCAATACATGACAGTACTCCAAGACAATACGGCTCTGGCTAGAGTTTTAGAACTCAGATCAGGGGCAGACGGGGTAACAAGAGTGGTCAAATAAGGACTCAACGGGTGACACAACAAGAGACATTTCTCTTTTGTACCCTTTAGAGTCTGGACCCAAAACAATGGACTTTGGAGAACCTTCTCCACTGACAGTAACAACTGGAGACACTGAACTTCCAGTAACTATTCCTTGACAGTAGGAGTGGTAACGCATCATACTACAACATTGACAGACACAAGACCTCAGCGACAAACAGCATTAAAGGCGCGACTATTTTACAACAAAAAATAGATGCTGGGGAATTGTAATTTATCTTCTAACTTTCACTTTTTCTTTTCTTATGGTAAAGACCATAGACAGTTTATCACTATGGATGTATATTTTCTCTTCTAATTAATGCTACACCTTCTCCATGAGAAGGTGAGGATAGGCACTGTTAATCAGATTAACAGGCATTTACAGTCAAATAGTTAGCTATTCTACACTCAGACATAAAAAATTGGTGACAATGACACCAAATTTTATCTCCCGGGCCCCCAGTATATGGAAAACTGATGAGTGGGTAGTTGGGAGTAACGAAAATGGTTCACTGAGTAGGTAGTTAGTTAATCTAACAATTATTAAATTCCTTTATGTCAATAACGGGTGGATGAAACCAATTGGTTGCTCACCAGAGTTATTCTCCACATAGTATTTATATACTGTGTGACAAGAGCGTGCTCGGTTAATAATACATTACCGATCAACCAACGAGGAAAAAACCAAGACGACGCTGGTGGAAAAAGCCCCGCGAAAAGGAGAACAAAGGAGAACGAAAACGAAGAACGGGGCGAGAGGACGGAACTGGGAAGGGAAGAACAGACAACGAAGAAAGATCCCCACCAGCAAGTACGCTCTCGACAATTATACAGGAAGGAGAAAAGGGACTCTCTAATAACTAGCAGTAAGTGACTAATTGTGTTTTTAACCCAGGTTTACGTAGATTCATTAAATTAAGCTGGGTCAGACAACTTAGGCCTACATTGGCCTAAGACCCAGCATCAACTCATAGCTTAACAAAGGTAAGGTAGATTGCCCTAACCTAGTTTGGTGAGGAATCCTACTGTGGACCTCAATTTATCTGCCCGCTCTGGACCATTTCCGGAATCTCTAGGCTGACCCCTCTAGGCTAGACTTGATCTACTCTATAGTTAGACTGGAGAAATAAGGGGTGGGTTAATTGTGGACCAATTCATACAGAGCATTTTTCACATAAAGCACAAATTTTATTTATAAATTGAGTATAGACATATGTCTATTAATTAACGTTTACTGAATATTCAGTCATAAATAACTTCAAAATTCACTCACAACAGATGTTTTCCATTTTAAAGGAAATCAAGTGCATATGAGTACATTTAGAATATTATTCTTGTAGATTTGAACATCAAATCTCTGCGTCATTTTAAAGGTTCAAAAGAACCAAAAGCCAAAAGGTAAATACGTGATCTGAAATGTTTAGCTTCCTATTTTTCTGGTCAAGGGCAAAAGTTTTGTCCTTGACTTTCCTCTAAACTGATTATAGGTTCATCTGCTCTCATGCATACGTCAGAGGAGTATTAGAGGCCGAAAATAAGGGATGGGGTTTGAGGGGGAATATAAAGGCAATATAAAGTCACAAGAGACTGTTCTTAGTTCTGAGTTTATATTTTGATTTGCTTCACTTCATACAAGAAAAAACTGTGAAGTTTTTATATTTAAGTTTGACATTTGTGTCCTTAATTGTAAAGCGTTTCCTCTAATTATTATTGATAATAAACTTTTAATGATAGTTATTTAATACTTCAAAATGCAACTTTACAATCTTTCACTTTCATTTCAAGTGATTTTTGTGGTGGTCTTTTTATTGTTTGTCATCACAACTGTCGAAAGCAATGAAAACTCAATGACAGGTAATTGTATACATAATAGTTAGTGTAGTTAGTATCACTTGCTGTTGTCATAAGAAATTTTACTTTTAATGGACAAATCTAATTACATTCAGTTGCACTAATATATTTTTAAAACTCAGATCAACTTTGAACTGCTTACTTTCATAGTTCTTAAACGCGTTTGAGATTCAGAGTTCTTAGTCTAGACCAGGGGTGGGGAAACCCTCGCCCGCGGGCGAAATTTCGCCCACGAGCTAATTTCAATTCGCCCGCTTAGGTATTTATTATTTACTAAAAATTATTTATTTACAGCTCAGCAAATAGCTTTTTAAAATACATCTTATATACAGCGTGTCCCAAAGAAATGTATACCCACTTTGTTCGATAATACCAGCTATGAGGATAATAAATATATTACTTTTTATATGTTTTTTAATAAAGAATTTTCTCCTGAATTTAAATATGTAATTATTTTTATTAAAAATTGAAAAACAAAAAGTTACAGATGTTTAAATTATAATTATTATTTTCGAGACTTCATGTGCGAATTTTCTAATATTTTTGCACGTATACGAGATAAGTTTGAAACCGACGGCACTGTGCAAAACTTACAAAAACAACGTTCTGAAGACGTCGAACATCTTAGATAAAGTGTCATTAACCATGGAATTTGTAAATTTGTTTGAATTAACTAATAATTACAACATTTATGCTTCAATATCAACACTAAACATAAGTATCTCAAAACAGTCGGTTAAAATATTAGAAAATATCGCACATGAAGTCTCGAAAATAATAATTATAATTTAAACATCTGTAACGTTTTTGTTCTTCAATTTTTAATAAAAATAATTACATATTTAGATTCAGGAGAAAATTCTTTATTAAAAAACATATAAAAAGTAATATATTTATTATCCTCATAGCTGGTATTATCGAACAAAGTGGGTATACATTTCTTTGGGACACTGTATATAAGCTTAAAATTTGCCAGACGCCCGCGGAGGTGTTTATGTTATCGATTTTCGCCCTTGGTACTGAAAAGTTTCCCCACCCCTGGTCTAGACTGTAAAAGACACTCAAATAAGAAGACAATTTTTCTATTAAATCACAAAATGTTTATATTTTTTTTACATTTCTGTTGTATGAAATCCAGATGTTGTATTCCAGTTAATTCAAAATCGTTGCTGGAAATTGTGTCTAACAAGATGACAGACGCGCATTCTAAACTAGACTTGCTTTTGACCGCATCTAGAAACAAAAACTCAAACAATTTTGGATTCGTGCCGAAGACAGAAGGTCTTATTTGTTCTTTAAGTTCAAGAGTGATTGAAATGGGTAAGTGTACCTTATATATTTAAAGTTATCATAACTTACTGCATACAGTAGTAATGAGAGTAATTGATTTCACGCGAATGATTTGCTGTAAAACGTGGTAGAAAGTAGAAGCCTTTCAAATACAACCTTTAACATTAATATATTTTCATGTCTCATCAGAAAACGAAATAGATGCTTTGAAATCATCAGCTTCACTGTTGACAACAAATGTGCCATCAGGTAAGATTACTTTTACTTCAGAAATGCTATCATATGTGTCCTGTCCTAAACTTCCAGCATTAAATGAGCTTTCATGCACCAAAACAATATAAAACCATGTTTTTGCATTAGAATGACACATCAGGTGAGACCAAGGGTCTCTATTTTTCAGTTACATTTTACAACTTGTTCTTATGTCACTTACGTATATTTCTTGTCAGTTCCCTTAAAAAAATTACGCATAAAATCAAGTCAAGTCTTTCTCTTTTTAAAGGATTGCTCTTCATTATAATGCCAAACTCAACTCTATCGAGTTTCTATGACTCAGGCCATGTGTATGAACATATTATTATTACAGATTACATGTTTTCCAATTCAGAAGCATTTTCACTTCTTATCTTCTCCGATCACACAGTCTTAATGTCATTTATCTTTGTAAAAGATCTCTCCCTTTGAAAACCATATATATATATATATATATATATATATATATAGGCGCCTCGGTGGTGTTGTGGTTAGCGTCGCTGACCACGAATTCATTGGCCCTGGGATCGAGACCCGGTGACGGTAGCCGGCGCGCAGCAAAACCCAGCTGTTCGTCCTTCACACAATAAAGAAAGTGGTTGGTAGATAAATGGGTACCCTGGGTGGCCTAGTGGTTAAGACACTGAGCTACTGGTGGGGCGTGGTTCGGATTCCACGTTAAAGTGTAGTCTAAGGTGAAGTGAAAAGCTTTACCTTCGTCAGAATGAACAATTCGGGCGGAAGCTAACCAAAGGTGTGTATATATATGTACACACACACACACACACACACACACATATATATATATATATATATATAGAGAGAGAGAGAGAGAGAGAGAGAGAGAGAGAGAGAGATACCTTGTAACCTTGTACTTGTTCCGTGCATCGGTCCCCTTTACACAAAGGTCAAGTTGGTGACACAAGTAATGTTCCTAATGTCTTTGGGAAGCTCGTTAAACAGTCTTTGCCCTCTTCAGGATTTTTCTTGTCTGACCTTTAGTTTGGGAACACTACACATTGCAATTTACATATTTTCCAATGTTGCTTGGAAGGTCACCTGGTTCAGTTTTAGATTATCACTATGTAACAACATTTTGGAAAATTTGTGTTTATCTTATTTTTTGGTGTTTCTTTATGTTTTTGGGTGCGCTGAATTAAAAAATCGGATTAGTTTTCTTGTGGAAACTCTAGTTTCTTCTGAAAACCATGATCTATTTTTTGTAGCTAATGGCTTATTAGAGAGCAAAATCACTTTGAAGAAAAGGAAAGGAAAATAAACATATTTCATATTTAAAGATATATAATGTATATAATGTACATATAATGCGTATATAATGCATATATAGTGCACCCAAATATAATATGCACACAAATCTGCTCACAAATCTGAACGGATAATGCTTAAAAATGTACATTTGAGCGACTTTTTCTCTTGTAGTCCCGTGGACTATCTCGTATTAAACACCAGATATCGTCGCCCATCATAGCTTCATCCCATTTTCCCTGATATATCCTTTCCATGGTTTGGATATCTTGGTGGAAACGTCCACCATGTTCTTCACTTACGTCACCCAAATTTGGTCTGAAGAATTCTAAATGCGAGTCCAGATAGTGTAACTTCAAGGACATTCTACAACCTAACCTTTGAAAGTGTTTGAGTAGATTTTTTACTAGCTCTTTGTAGTTGTCGTTCTTCTTGTTACCTAAAAATCCATGGACTACAAGCCGAAATGACTGCCAAGCATTTTTTTCAAGAGCTGTCATTTTTTCTTCTAACTCTTTAGATGCTAACATGCGTCTCCTTTGATTTTAGCTTCAGAAAGTTTAGGAAACATTGAACGTATATGATAAAGAGCATCACTTTCAGCATCCAAAGCTTTGATGAATTGCTTAATAAGACCAAGCTTGATATGCAGCGGGGATAGCAAAATTTTGTCTGTTGGAACAAGGGCTTCGTTAAGAACATTGTGTTTGACTGGATTAAGCTCATTTCTCACCGGACATTCCTTTCTGACAAAGTGCTCACCATCTGCTCTGTTGTCCCAAAGGCAGAGGAAACACGAATATTTAGCGTAACCGCCCTGTCGTCCAAGCAGGAATCCTAGCATTTTGAAGTCTCCACATACATCCCATCTATGTTCACTGTAGCTTATTTTGTCTAGCAACTGCTTTACATTTTCATATTCTTCCTTCAGCTCAACCGAATGAGCCACAGGAGTAGATGGAAACATGTTTCCATTATGTAGTAGGACGCCTTTTAAACTTCTAATTGAACTGTCAATAAACAAACGCCAATCACAGGGCTGTATCCAATTCCTATCTCAGCAAAAAGGCCATTCACATCACAGCAGCAGCAAAGAGAGCTCGATACAAAACAGGAGTAGAAAGAAGCGTATCGCAAATGCCTATTCCTGTAGAAAGAGATCTTGACACTTGGGTCCAAAAGATTCCACTCTTTCAGGCGGGACGTCATAATTTCTGCATTGGTTTTCGTAAGGTTCATATCCCTGACTAGGTCGTCTATATCTTTCTGGTTGGGGAAATGGGGTGACATATTGGAGCTTGGCTCGAAGTCAGCATCTTCATCTTCATCAGAGGATGTTAAAGGCGTTTCTTCTATTTCCTCCATGATGGGTGGGCATGGGACGGGTAAATCTTCATTATGGGGTACTGGGGCAACAGAAGATGGGATATTTGGATATAGGACATTTTTTCGACCTTTACCTCTCTTGTAGAGTGAAATGTCAACCATGCAGAAGTAGCAATCATCGTGGTGATTGGTTTGCTCCCTCAAATGCAAGGAATGGCAAATGGCATGCCTTTTCTGGTACCTCGCAGCCATCCTTCTAATGTGGAACGGCAGCTTCCACAGCAAAAGTGAGGTGCCCATGATTTATCTTGATCGCCCATGGGCATGCCAGGGTAAACCTGATATGCAGTACAAAACTTCGTTCCTGTGTCATTTTTGTGCTTTACTTGCTTTCGATTGATGTAATGGCCACAAACATAAAATGAATCTGCAGAGTGTCTGCAGGGAATATTGGTAGCCATCACCATATAATTCTAATTCTAATATCTGAAAAATACAAAAACACATTTTATAAACAGAAATAAGAAACCAAATGTGTACAAATATTTAATAATGGGCCTTAACCAATAAAATCATTACTAATAAACCCCAGTTTTGGGGACATTTTGAATTTTCCACTTGAAATTACTTTTGCTATCTCAGAAAAGTCCCTTAAAAATGGCGAAAAAGTAAGATTTCTAAATTTGACCAAATCATAAAAACTATAGTTTTCCGAGAAAAACTGATGCCAAATCTGTAATCAGCGTGGCCGAAACATAGAGAAAAGATCGAAAAATCAACATAAACAAAAACATGTTGCACAGTGTTATGTATCAGTTTTAGATTCGATACCAGTTTTCTATTATTTTCCATTCGTATATTGTCGTGTATCTTTCTCTTCTTCTTTCCAGCGAATATAACTTCAGTGTATGAAGTCGCCCAGTAGTTGAGTTCTTTGTAGTCATCAATCTTAGCTGTGAAATTTCTTTGAAGTTCTTCTGGTTTATTAATTTGTTCCTTTTTATATGGGGACGTGAAGACTGAGCAGTATTCAAGTTTTGGTATAATCAGTGTTCTCTGCAGGGGAATTACTGCTTTCTTGTCCCTTCTTTTAAAGGTTCTCAGTAATTGTCCCGTAATTCTTTGTGCTTTGTCTGTCGCTATCTTATTTTGTGTTTCAAAATTCGCATCATCGGTTATTATAACTCTTAAATCTTTTGCATTCATGCATCTCTGAGTTTCCTCTCTATCTGTGGCATAATGTGCTTAGTTCCTCATTTCCTCCATATTCAAGAGTTGAAAATTTTCACTGTTAAATTTCATGCTATTGTCTTCTCACCATCTCTACATTCTGTTTGTGCCCGTCTGTTGGGCTTCCATCTCTTCTGCATTTCTAATTTTTCTGCAGACTTTTGTATCATCAGCAAAGGATGTTACTATACTGTTGTTGGTATTACTTAACTGTCTCTGTCTGTTAGCATGATAATGAGTAGGAGTGGGGCTAACAATGTTGCTTCTGGTACTGAGCTGCGTACTTCCGATTCTGATTATGATATGCTTGGATTTTACGACTTGCTGACGTCCTTTGGGAAAATTATAGATCCATTCTCTCACTTTTCCCGTTATTCTCATTTGCTTCATTTTATGTGCTATTATACCATGATCACACTTGTCGAATCCTTTAGAAAAATCTGTATATGTTACATCGCAGTTTTCATTGTTTTAAAGTGTATTTATGACATTGTTATAATGCTCTATTAGTTGTGATACGACCTTCCTGATCGTAATCCGTGCTGGTTCTCAATGAATATTTCCTGTCTCCAAAAAGTCATATATTTTATTTGTAACTCTTCTTTAAAATATTTTGGTGAGATGCGATATTAATGACACTGATCTATAGTTCTTTGTTTCAGACCTATCCTCTCCCTGACGAGGTTGACACGAAAGATTTTGGAATCGTGTTTAAACATGTTGGAACGTGTTTAATTGTGAAATTCATTCATCATATAATATATATATATATACAGACAGGGCTTTTTTTTTCTGGCAGAACGCGCCGTGACAGCGTTTCGATACCTTTCATTTTGAACCAAAACAAGAAAGTTCGATGTTTTTATTTTCATTCCGATTTATTTATTTTTTATTTGTTTATTTTGTTACATTACAAAATTTCAGTAATGTGAAGGAGAGTTTTTTGGAATTGGAATAGTGAGGGAGTTGGGTTACAAATATCAAAAGTTGTAAGAAATTTATAGCAGAGTTCCGGAACCTTTCTTTAAAAAAAAAAGCACTGTATAAATAAATAAATAAATAAATAAATAATGAATTGATAAATCTGTTATAAAGTATACGTAATACATTTAAAATGAAACTGAGGTAAGACTTCTTTAATTATGAGTATTATAAGCCAATGTAAACAAACTAGTTTTCATTTTAGTATTAAAATTAAGAAAAATGTAAAATTAAAAATGAAACACAAAATAGGAATTGACCAAACTCAAAAATGAATTGAGTTTTATAAAAACTTTTGACATTAAAATTTGTTGCGATGTGAGTTTACAATAAATAAAATTAAACGCAAACTTATTAATTTAATTGAAGATTATTTAATTAACATCATGAATAACATGAGGTGGAAGTTAATAAACCTGAAATAATTAGCATAACAATGTTAATGAATTAGTATTGTGTTTATTATATAAGCCTGCCTCATAAAATGTTTAAAGGTCTCAGCATAAATTCCACAAAAAATCAATTAAATTTTCAAATAACAAAACGAAAAAAGTACAAACTAAGTTGCCGTTCATGGTCCGCATTTATGCTCATTGTATTAAGTTTTTATAAATGCAGCTTATAATTGTCCTACATCAAAGAGATTCATACTCCGATCTGATTTATAGACACAACAGAACATAGCGCTAAAGTTCTGTACAATACAGTGCAGGACTGTAGAACCATCGGAAATCCAGAACCAGCCAGAGAGATATCTTTCGACATACAGTTTTTCTGCTTATGACCCTTGGATATAAATACTACTTCCGAAGCGAACTCGCAGTTTCTTTGTATACTTTCATGTTTACAGTATTCTGTACAGCTGTTTTCGAATATTTTACGGATGTCCGCAATCATTGGCAAGTTACTGATTTTTCTCCATTAATGTTCGCATATCATAAGACCTATACTTAGAAATACAGTAGTTAGAATTAGTTAGAACCAAGATACCACAATAATAAGTTACAGTCCGATACGTACAGTATACACTAAACCTATGTATCCATAACTATGTTTTCTATCATTCAGAGAAAAAGTCTATTTAGTCTTTATAGACTAAACATAAAGCTTCCAGCCAGACTCATGATCATTTCGAACAACGCTGTGGCTTGGACATATATATATATATATATATATATATATATATATATATATATATATATATATATATATACACACAGTAGGCTACATATGCTACAAATAAGAACGGCACCCTGAAATACTTTTATGTTACACACAGACCGTGCATGGAAAAAGGAACGCTTCTGGGATATTAAATCCACTATAATTCTAATAAGTAATGGTAAATGACAAATACTGAAGTTTTTCTTTTTCTTGATGGAAGCCCAACGTGGGCAGTGGGTCACCAGCAAAGAGGCCCCAAATTATAGCTTCCCTCAACAGCGATCTGCTTAGCAAATATGTTAAGCAGATAGGACCCAACTTTGGGACAAGTTCTACGGTTTAAAGCTAACCGAACCCGTTTCCCAGGTTGGGCTTCCATCGTGAAAAAGAAAAACTTCAGTATTGGCCATTTACCACTACTTATTCTAACTATATGGATTTAATACCCCATAAGAGTTTCTGTTCCATATACGGTCTATGTGTAACACATATATATATATATATAGGTGCTCTTCCAATATGTGCTCTACCGCGAAAATTTACATTCCAATACGTGATCTACCTTAGATTATTCGGATTAGCAGCAGGTACGTTAGTTAGCCTTATAAGTAGGCTGACCATATTTCCTTGAGACAAAAACGGGACATTGGGATGGCAAAAAAGGGACGGGGGTTATGTAATATTCTGTATTCATGAAAAAGTAAGTACATAAACATATTGAGCTTACAATTATTCTTCAGTGACAGGGACGGCCAAGAAATATAAAAACAACGGTACTGTCCCGTTCAAAACGGTACGTATGGTCAGCCTACTTATAAGGCTAACTAACGAAAATATCACGACTTAACCTAACCAATCATCAAGGGCGTATAGTTGACCTAACGATTGGTTAGGTTAAGTCATGATATTTTCGTTAGTTAGCCTTATAAGGCTAGTTTCACGGTAGAGCACGTATTGGAATATGGTAGATCACAGTTTCGCGGTAGAGCACATATTGGAAGAGCACCATATATATATATATATATATATATATTAGCGTAGTCCATAAAATCAAACGTTGTAAAGTTGAATGTCTTACCCGCTGATATTGTTTTCCGTGTTGAAAAAACATCATACACTAAATTTTAGCCCATACACCAAATTTTAATTTCAAGACATGTCACATGGAACCTATTAACCTATAATAGCGAAAGTTGTAACTTTCAAATTTTTCGCTCCAATTTGAGTAGCCCGCTTTTTTCTAGTGGTAGGAATAATAAATGCCATATGTCACCAGCAACTCCAATTAGCTCAGCAAAAGTATCCGAGGGCAGCCTCAATTGCCCAGAGATAACCTTGGCAGAGGGACGTGTCGTTTTGAATAATTTTCTTGTTCACAAGTAAGTTTCAGTACAATGGCTAGTAATTCAAAAGCAGTGACACGCAAAGTGATCGAAGTTTGGCTCATTGGTCAACCATTTACCCAAATTTGTAGTAGGAAGCTCCCATCGAAGGGAGATGTTGTTAGGTGTTTATTCTTCCTCATGAAGATGCAGAAGAAAATCATGAAGGAGTCCTCGAGCTTCGTACTGAAGGAAGTGAAGGAGTTTGTGGAGATTGCCCGAATCCCGACCATGGCTGACTACAACGCCACCCCGAAGGTGAAGAAGGAGTACTATCACTGGCGCGAACCGCTGAAAGGTAGCGACGCCGACACTCTCCAACTGACCAGGATCGATGAGGACAAGGCATTCCTCCTGGACCAGCAAGAGACTGGGAGGAGGAGATGTATGGCTGGTGTGGAACATTAGTTGGCAGCTCGGGAGGCCCGCCAGCAGCAGAGGAAGCAAGCGAACAAACGTTTTCGTCAACGAGACCAGGAGAGGAGGAGAATATTTATGGTAGAATTGGCGGAAGATGCAGAACTCGAACACCGTCTCCATCGAAGAAGAAAAGGTTTACTCAGCGGTGCAACATTGTTACACCGCCGGATGTGTCTGCTTCGGTGGACCGTACCCACGTGAGGGATCGAGAGGCGGTCTATGTTCTTTTTTCGGCGGATTCCAGTCTTGGGCATAACACCTAGGACCTCTCGATCAGCAAAAGTACCATAAGCCGAAAGAGAATCTCCTTGCACGAGCACAACGCTGCCACGATGAAGGAGTCCTTCGCCCCCGACATTCCCCTCATCCTCCACTGGGATGAGAAAATTCTTCCCGATCTCACTTGAAAATAAGAGCATGTTGATCGTCTGTCTGTCCTTGTCTCTGGGGAAGGAAGATCGAAGTTTCTTTTTTTATGCAGGAAGGAGGGGCCAACGTCGAATGTCCGCGAAAGCGCCCCCCGATAGAGGAAGAAGAGAGCTAAAATCAAGGTCCAGGTTTTTCGAGATGCCTAGACACTCAGCGCTTGAAAGATGGGTGGTCATGGACAGGAGGAAAGATGGATTGAAGGAAGATTGTTCCAAACTTCACCGGTTGAGTAAATGAATGATTGAAAATACCAGTTAACCTTTGCGTTAGATAGTTGGGCAGAAAAGGAATGAGAAACTCTGGTGCTGCGTGCTCTCCTTATAGGAGAAGCATCCTCCATAAAGGGGCGAAGAAGACCCCTGTACAGAGACAGCAAGTGAGTGGGGGTGAAGAAACCGCGGAGGCGGTACAGCACACCTAACCTCTTAGAAGCTGTTTTGGAAAGAGTATATGTGATCTTTTCAGGAAAGATCGCGAGAAAAGGAAACGCCAAGAATGTTAAGAGAAGAGGAAAGATTGAGTTGTGCATTGTTGAAGGTAAGGGGATAGTCGTGTGGAAGATTGTGACGAAGAGACAGATGGAGGAACTGAGTTTTTGAGGCAATCAAAGCCGCAAGGTTTTTCTCTGCCCCAATCAGATATAGCAGAAAGATCAGAGATTAGGTGTCCCATAGCCGTCCTACGCGAATCATGGAGTGACTGCCGTGAGGGACGCTTTGGGAAGTGGGTGGAGAAGTGAAGAGTGGAATCATCGGCATAGGAGTGAATAGGATAGGAAGTGCGAATTAAAAAAATCATTAATAAATAAAAGGGAAAGAGTGGGCCAGAACTATGAGGAACACCACTGTTGAGAGCTTTAGGAAAAAAACAGTGACCATCTACAACCGCAGCTATAGATTGGCCAGAAAGGAAATTATAGATGAAAGCACAGAGAGAAAGATAGAAACCGAAGGAGTTTGGAAATTAAAGATTTGTGCCAGACTGTATCAAAAGCTTTTGATATGTCTAGCGCAATAGCAAAAATTTCTCCATAATCCCGAAAGGAGGATGACCAAGAGTGAGAGATATATGCAAGATCGCCAGTAGAGCGTCCCTTGCGGAACCGATACTGACGATCTGGAAGAAGATTTTGAAAAGAGAGGTGTTTGAGAATCTTCCTATTGAGAATAGATTCAAAAACTTTAGAAAGGCAAGAAATCACTTCCGGGCAGAAATATAAGCTGAGTGAGAGTCAGGAGTTGGATGGCGACGGTACTTTCTGAAAGACTCCTCTCTTCTACGGATAGCATGAGAACAAGTAAAGTTAAACTAAGGTGTTTTTGCATTAGTAGTAGAAATAAAATATGGAATGTACGTCTCCATACTCGAGAGAATCACTTCCGTGATGCGCTCAGCACACTCGGAAGGTACCTGGCCATGGAAGCAGTAATGATTCCGTGGGAAATCACAGAAATACTGCCAAAGGGCTTCCCAATCAGTGGCACCAAAGTGCCAAGGGCGCCTCCTCTTGGGAGGATCCAAAGGCCAGATTGGAGCGATAGGACAGGAAACAGATATAAGATTGTGGTCGAAGGAGAAAGCAGTTTCACAGAGTAAGAAGAAGGGTGAGAGGTAAGAAATAAATCCAGAATGTTGGTCCAATGACCAAGGCGATCGGGAGTACGAGTAGGGTGCTGTACAATCTGCTCTAGGTCATTTAGGATAGAAAAGTTGTAAGCTAGTTCACCAGGGATGTCAGTGAAATGGGAGGAATGCCAAAGGTGGTGGTGAACATTGAAATTTCCTAAAATGGAGATTTCAGGAAAGGGAGAATGGGAAAGAATGTATTCCACTTTGGATGTGAGGTAGTCAAAGAACTTTTAGATAGTCAGTCGAATTAGAGGAAAGGTAAACAGCGCAGATGTATTTAGTTTGAGATTGGCATGTAAGCCGCAGCCAGAGGGTATAGAATTCGGAAGATTTGAGTTTGGGAATACGAGAACAAGTTAGGTCATTGCGTACATATACGCAACATCCACCTTTGAGTGAAAATGAGTAAAGAGAAGGTAAAAGGGTACATAAAAGGGGTTGCTGTCAGTTGTCTCAGACACCTGAGTTTCAGTGAGGAAAAGAAGATGAGGTATGGAGAAGGAGAGGTGGTGTTCACCAGATTGAAAATTTAAGAAAAGGCCAGGAATGTTGCAGAAGTTTAAGAAACGTGAATCAGACTGAGACCCAGGACATCTCGAATGGGTGGTAGCAGATCCAGCCCCGCTACCCGCGTCTGCATTCCCGGTATCGGCATGGAGGAATCAGATGTGGGAACATTTATGGTCCTCCTCCCAAGGGGACTCCAAGGCTCTTGAAATTGATGCCTTTTTTTTTATTTTGAAAAGATTTTGTAGTGTGTAAGATGCATGTGTATGTAGTGAGGAATAGGGAGAGAAGTGTGTGTTTGAGAGCATGTTCGACTGCTCACAGGGTAGATGAGACACGGTGAAAGATCAGCTGAGGAGGTCAGTGACAGGAGAAACGCGAGTTTCAGCACTCCCTATCTTCTGTCTAACGTCCCCCTGGAGATTCGTGTCTATTATCTCCTTCTTGGTATTCCGATGCTCCCCTTTGGAAGAAGGCAGTAGTGGACTGCTTGGAAGACTTGGGTATCAAGGATCATATACAAAGGATATCCTTCGACACCACTGCAAGCGACACCGGCTACAGAATCAGGGCTTGTACTCTCATCGAGCAAAAACTTGGGAGAGGCCTCCTGAAGCTCGCGTGCCGCCACCACGTCCTCGAGATTGTAGCGGAAAACGTCTTCGCTACATGCCACGGTTCCTCCACTGGTCCAGACATCCTCCTGTTCAAACGTTTCCAACAGAAATGGAACATCATCGACAAGGAGCGCTTCGAACGAGGACGTCATGGCTGACCGGGACGAGGTGATCAGTTTTTGCAAGCGGCAGCTGACCGCCACAACCGTGCGACGACTACCTGGAGCTGTTTGAGTCCATCATTAACCACCTTGATGGCATTCTTCTACGGGTAGTCCGATTCCTCCAACCCGGAGCCTTCCACCACACCAGATAGATGGCTCGCGACATCTACGCCATCAAAATCAACCTCTTCCGGTCCCTAGTAGTCAAGAGAGAGATGGTTAAGGCCTTGGATAAGGAGGGCTCGGAGGATCCTGCAAAGCGGATCAGCTTGGAGGTGATCGTGTCGGCTCTCAAGGGGAGACAGTGGTCGAATTCGTCACCCGGTCATCGCGTCGCTTCTTAGAAGTGTTGAGCCTCCTGGAAGTCGACCCTCGGGATTGGAAAAGCCAGGCGTACTACCAGGCTGTCTCGCAGTACGTGTAGTCCATGAAGGTCGCTAACGAGTTTGCCAAGAGATGAGTGGCACTGTGGCACTAATATAGGACTTCAACGCTGTACTCACCAAGACCAGAAGCAATACCTACTACAGGTAGTGGAGGAGCACCGGGGCAGTTTTTGGATGCCCGGAAGGTAACGGTGACGCATGGATTGAAAACCAGGCAACAAAGAGTGAGCGATGAGACCCCATGAGACCCCCTCTCCTCCTCAAGTGGATAATACTCACTCATCAATCTCTAAAATAATGCAAACGTATTTACTACTTGAGGGGTATCTGTTGTGGCCTCACGACTGAAACTTTCAATTATAAAATAAGCCTGGAAAAAATTAAAAACTTACGATTTTCGCTATTATGAGCTTATTGGATAAATCTTCAGGCTCCATGTGACACGTCTTACAACTATCTGATTGAGGTAAAATCTGGTGTTTTTTTAGCACGGAGAACAATAACATGTTGTAAGACCCCAAAGATTAAAAAAAATTGTTGTGTAATCGTGGACCACCCTAATACATGCAGTATATATATATATATATATATATACTGTATATATATGGGATGAATTTCACAATAAAACACGTGAAATGAATATATATATATATATATATATATATATATATATATATACACACACACCACACACACACATATATATATATATATATATATATATATATATATATACACGTGAAATTTCATTCTAGAGGTGAATAGAAGAACCACCACGTAAATATACATTTATTTAATTTATTTTATTAATAATAACGCTAGACATTTTGGAAAAATCGATTTCCATCTTCTGTAGCTAATACAAAAAAGTAAAAGTGACGATTAAAATTACTATTAAAAATTACAGTTAAAAATTAAAAGTATTTACAAATACAAAGTTATCATAGTGACCAACAGAATGAGGGCCTCGATATTAAACTACAAATGAGGAGCAATGACAAGAAAACGGTGAAACGAAAATGTTGGTTGGAGGGAGAATGTTCAGTAAGTGAGGGCTTGAGTTTATATATGTAAAAGGACTCCAAAATTGTAAGATCGTTTGTCTGAAATGAAGATGTTACAATTTTTAAATTACCTAAAGTAATAAGATAGGAATATTGTTCAGAATGGTTTTTGATAGATGAAAACTCTGGTTTTCATACTGTTCTATATGTTCCACGAGAAACGCCTCTGTTCGCAAACCCTCTGCTCCAGATGTAGGGGAGTTTTGTCTACATTACAGCCAACACATTGAAAGAGATACTCAACAGAGGACTTGAGATGCTTTGGGAGGGCTTCTTTGTATTTTACAATCGATTGAATTGACGATGTATTGGTAGCTATAAATTGGAAATTACAATGGAACGAGGGAAGATTTCAGTAAAGATATCATTTTATGAGAGCGTATTCCAATGTATGGAGCTTAACATATAATGGCAATTTGGGGACATTTTGAGGAGGTTTAGGACGATGAAAGTTTATTAGAAGAATTACAATGAAAAAAGCTTTTTAGGTATTGCACTTCTTATGGAACAAAATCAATCAGAATTAAGCGCGGAAGTTTTTGTTTCATCGTGAAAGGTGCGATACTTTGAGTTTATTAAATATTATCGAAATATATTTTATTTTTCGCTTTTTTCGTAAATGAAGGTCCAAATATTGTTTTCGAGAAATTTTTCATTCTAGACAGTTTCTCGATAATCTGAGGACTTTGTTCGTCATTCAAATATTTTGTCTTACAAATGGTCCCACCGCCAATAATTCCTAAATTTTCATTTTATCTTTTGCAGTCTTTAGTGAAAATGCAGTTTTACTGAAGATTGAAAAAATTTCCTTCTTAAAAGATTAGAAAAAAGTAACCGTCAACGATCAGAAAATATATAAATAAAATATTTAAGAAAGTAATTTCATACTTTCTCCATTTAACCAATGGCAGCATCTGGTAACTTGCTGTCTTTACTTTCTGAGTGTTAAGTCCACTTTCTCTAATACATATATTTTGATATGTAAGCTTCCACTTTTTTTCCTATTTTCAAGATATTTATATATATGGGATGAATTTCACAATTAAACACGTGATATGAATGAATGATGCAAACCTACAAAGTAAAAGAAAAATGATTCCAAGGCTTTTCGTGTATTGAGAAGTACACCTCGTCAAGGAATGACGAGGTGTACTTCTCAATACATGAAAGACCTTGGAATCACTTTTCTTTTTCCGTGTGGATTTGCATCATATATATATATATACACTGTATATTAGGGTGGAGCGAAAAATACTTTTTTTCTAGTATGAAGTTCTAATAGTGATTAAATGTTGCATTTAGTGGACGAAATATGTCTGCCACAATATGAGTTCATTTGTTTAAAATTTTCAGCTGCCACCAGGGGGCTAAATTTAACACAATTTTGTGTAAAAAGGAAAAAAATGCTTCTATTTTAGGTTTGTCAAACTATTATAAAATTTTATCTTAGAATTATCTAATAGTTTGATTAAGATTTTTAAATGATAGGAATTCGTTTTGTAAAAATGCCTTTCATATGCTTAATATCTTCAGCTGCCACAAGAGAGTTGAAGTTAACACAATTTAGAGTAACTGAGTCATGTTGAGACTACACTGAATGTTGTGGGGGAGGGTTTGGGAGGGTTGTGGGGGAGGGTTTTGGTGTGAAGTAATTTCTTTCTGTGAGTCATTAGAACAGTGTGTTAACACTTGTCTTCTTAGGTAGTAGGCCTAGTCGCTCAGTTGATCGGAGAGTTTTTTAATATGATCGGAATATTATAAAACTTTATTTTAAAGTGATTTATATAGAGATAATATTGATTTTATTATAAAATGCTTGTTATAATGTATTATATAATTTAGTTTATTTATATAATATATTATATATTTATATAATATATTATATATACTTATAAAATATATTATATATATTAATTATATAATGTTTTGATGTTACAGGATATTCTGTGATTGTGAATTTTTCTTAAAAATATTATGGCATCAAATACCAAATATAAACATTTCACTAGAGAACATATGAAGTGTGCCAATTTGAAGTACCTTGTGAGATGAGTGATATGCAACTACCAACTTACAACTGCATTATGAAAGATTACCTGTTCACAAAACATTTAGTGAAGGAGCAGATGAATAACAAGGAGCCTTCATTTTCTGAAATAGCAGAGGCAGTTTCCAAAAAGGTAGAAAATATTTGGAAGAAGGCCTCTTTGCCAATAGTTTCACATACACGCGTTTTACAGATGATGCGAGTGTACCATGATAAATACAGGTCCTTATTAAAGCCATACAAGTCACGCAAGGATCAGCCTAAGTACAAAAATCAGCTTGAAGAATTTGGAAACTCTTCAAAATGCACTTTGTTTGACATCTGCACCTGCAAATGTAAGGAGTTTAGGAGATGCTCATGTGAAAGAGTAAGAAAGTCCCTCCAAAAGAGCAGGATTTTTTAAATGACCAACGAACACGCAGAATAATGGTGATAGGAAGCATTGACATAGCACACACAAGACGATTACAAGCAAGAGAACATCGAAAGGAAATGGAAAAAGCACGTCTGGAATCCTCACAAACAACTAGTGCTGCTATAACCAATACGTCCAACTTACAAATCGAAACAGAGACAAGTGAACTTCAACAACTAGAAGAGATATCTGAAGATAATGAGGAAGATACAACCTCGACTCAATAAGTAATATCAGAACAACTTGTGATAGATTTAAAATGTCGGACAGAGCTGGGGCTGCTATTGCTTCTGCAGTATTGGCAGATCTTAAAATTGTTACTCCCGAAGACAAAGGGAATATTATAGACAGAAGTAAGCTAAGACGTGAAAGACAAAAACAGAGAAAGGAACTACAACAGATAGGAGAGCCAAAAACCATGCGGGGATTATACTTTGATGGCAGAAAGGATAAAACAATGATTCAAGTCCAGGAGAGTGATGGTTCTAACCACCAAAGAACCAAACGCGAAGAGCATATCAGCATAATATCTGAACCACACTCTCTGTACTTTGCACATGTGACACCTTCCAGTGGCAAAGCTAAATACATTTGCACAGCGCTAGTGAATTGCTTGAAAGAAAGGAATGTTGATATAGGGAACATCGTTGCAGTTGGCTGTGATTCGACAGTGGTTAACACTGGTAGTATTGGAGGCACAATAAGATTACTGGAAGAAGCCTTTAATAAGCCATTGCAGTGGCTGATGCCTTTTACACCTTAATGAACTTCCATTGCGCCATCTGTTTCATCACTTGGATGGTACCACTACTGGACCAAGAGCATTTTCAGGAGAAATTGGCCGAGCACTTTCAGACTGTGAAAAGCTTCCCATAGTTAACTTCAAACCCATTGAAATTCAAGAGGACATGTGTGAAGTTGATGTAGATGACATAAGTACTGACCAGAAATACCTTCTTGAAATTCACAAGGCTATATCAAGTGGAACATTTTCAAAGAGTCTTAGTCATAAGAGTCCAGGCAATATATCACATTCAAAGTGGCTCACCACAGCAAACAGGACTCTGCGGTTATATGCAAGCACAGAGAATCCTTCAGGCAATTTACAAGAATTAGCTACTTTCATTGTTAGGGTATACGCACCAATGTGGTTTCAGATAAAGCGTAAACCATTATGCCAATATGGTGCTAAACATATGTGGCATATAATTGCAAGAAGCCGGTATCTCCGTGAAGAGCTTAGGAGAGTACATGACTCAGTCATTCAGCGAAATGCATTTACGCAAATCAAGAAAACATTCTCATTGCAATGATAGCTGATGAAAGGGAGCATGTGCGTCAGTTGGGATTTAGGCGTATCATAAAAGCAAGGGCATGCATTCAAGAAACAGATGTTATCAGGTATTTTAAGGTGCCAGAAATAAATTTTTATGCCAAAGACTATACAGATCTCATTATGTGGCAAGATTTTCAGATAGCAGAACCACCGATATCCAAAGGAGTTTCTCTTGATGATATTGAATCATGCATCAAACATGGTACTACTCTTCATTCAGAATTATTTCAGTTTCCATGTCATACACAAGCCGTAGAGAGATGCGTCAAGCTCGTTACAGACGCTGCTGGATCAGTCTGCGGACCTACAAACAGAGACGGTTGGATTCGTGCTACATTAGAATCAAGGAAAAACAGCCAAAATTTGACACAAAAGCAAATTACTAAATAGTCTTCAGCAAGAACCCTTTCTAGAGGGAGGTTGGTTGGGGAAAGGGTGGTAACTCCGCTAAGGCACGAAATAACGTTTCTTAACTGTCTCAAGACAGTATAAAGGAGGAGAGACATCCTAATTTATTACTGTTCCCTTTTTCAAGTAAATACAGAATCATACTTAATTGTCATTTTTAAGTTAACTTCAGCCCTCTTGTGGCAGCTGAATATATTAAGCATATGAAAAGGCATTTTACAAAACGAATTCTTATCATTTATGAATCTTAATCAAACTATTAGATAATTCTAAGATAAAAGTTTATAATAGTTTGATAAACCTAAAATAGAAGCATTTTTTTCCTTTTTACCCAAAATTGTGTTAACTTTAGCCCCCTGGTGGCAGCTGAAAATATTAAACAAATGAACTCATATTTTGGCAGGTATATATCGTCCACTAAATGCAACTTTCAATCACTATTAGAACTTCATACTAGAAAAAGAGTATTTTTCGCTCCACCCTACTCTATATACAGTATGTACGGTGTCCGAAAAGTCTGTACCATTTCGGAATTACAATAATTAGTTAATTAATTACATTAATGTGTTTGGAAATATTGAATATGTTGAACATTTATGAGATGCCTTAATAACTGAATGTATTTCCCTTCAGGTTACAAAGTTCAGTGTAATTATTAATGGTTAAGGAGAAGCTTTTCGGACACACTTTTCTCTCTTTTATATACTCGTATATACTTAATTATCATACTTTAGGTGAGTTTGAACGACTTCTGAGACTTCCGATTTAACTCCACTTACCACCACGCTTTGTGTTCTTTGCGACAAGAAATTAAATATCCACCTTCCTAGCTTTCCAGTAATTCCTGTATTCTTAAGTTTGTGTGCTATGATTCCATGGTCATATTTATCGGAGGCTTTAGCAAAGTCTGTATATATTACATCTATGTTTTGTCCTCGACATAATGTTTCCAATATTTTCTCCTGGTGGTCTAGTAGCTGTGATAGGCATGATCCTGCAGCCTTGAAGCCATGTTGATTTTGGTGATAAAGCCGTAATTACATCTCCTTCCGTGATCTCGAAGTCCATTAATAGGTTTGTGCCGGAATTTGTTTTTGGTTGATTTGTATCTATGTCCAAAAATTCGCCTGGGTTTTCCACTTCCATCTCGGACTTAGGGGTGCTAAACACAGTTAAATTTTTCCCGAAGCAGTGCGCTTATTTCTTTCGGGTCATTTGTGTATTCGGCCTCCGCGTCTATCAACGGACCAATACTCTCCTTGCACTGCATTTTCCTTTTCGCAAACGTGTAGAAGTATTTTGGGTTATTGTATGTGTTTTCTGTTACCTTGTTTTCCTCCTCGTTTGTCTTATGTATGAATGTTTACTTTTGGTCCATTTCTATTTCGCCAGGTTTCCTCTCTAGTTTGAGTCTCTTTGCATCAGTTCTGCATCTGTGGAGATGTTTTACGGTTTGTCTTTGTTACCTGAATACTGTCCTGATTTTCCTTTTGGGCTTTGCGTTTTCTTTTCTGTCTCTCTGGAATATGTTTCAGTATTATAGGTTTGGTTTCATTCTCTATTATACATAGTATTTATTGTGGAGTCTTTTCGTGAAGTAGCAATTCCCAATTTACCCCCTTTAAATCTTTATTCATGTTTTCCCAATTTACTTTCTTTGAATTTATGTGTCAGCCTTCAAATATGCCATCTGTCTCTCTAGGATGCGTTTTCGGAAGCCCTAGGTGCTAACTTCAATTGTATTTCGATGAGGTTATGGTCGGAGAACTTTGTGTGTGTGTTATTTTTTTTATTTATTATTATCTCGTTGTTATTTGTCAAGATTAAATCCAAAACGTCCTCTTTTCTTGTGGCTTCACAGATTTACTGGGTAAGAGCGTAATGTTCCATAATATCTAATAGCATTGTTGCTTGTGTTCTATCATCTTTAGTAATGTTCCCATGAAACTTCTCGACATATATAACTTCGTCATTTTTCTTCCATGTTATGAATGGGAAATTAAATCTCCGAAAATTGGAATATTTGTCGCTGGAGTTTCAAGTAAGTTTAATATGTTTTCTATTTCATTTGTAGCAAATTGAAATTCACTTTTTGTGGTGCTTGGTGGTCTATAGATGTTCATAATTGTTAGGTTCAGTTCTTTTACTTGTAATATAATTACTTCAATTGTGCTGTTTGATTTGTTTACCTTCACTTAACATGTGTATGTGTTTTTCACGTAGATGCAACACCCTCCCTCTCGTCTAGCCACTCTATCTGCTCTGTATATGCTGTAGCCCAGCAATGCTATTTCAGTATCCTCGATACAGTTTTCACAGCCTTTTTCGCATTTATGCAAGTGTGTTTACGTTAGGCATATAATATCTATGCTGGATTCGGTAGCTAAATTCTGTAAGTATTGTAATTTGCAGCCTGCATGGTCCGTGTAGAGGCCTTGAATATTTGTGTATAAAACATTTATTGGGTTTCTAATTTCCGTGTTCAGTTTTCCGATATAGTGGTCTAGTTTGGTGGTCCTGTTTGGTGTTACTGGTTTGGCCGCTGCATTTGGGAGAATTGTGGTTGCGGCACTTGATACCACTGTGGTTGTAATATCGGTGGGTGATGCTGGATAGAGTGGTGATGTACGTATGTAATGGTGTGGGGAATATTCCTGCGGAGTCCTGTCCTTTCTTGTTAGGAGGGCAAGCTGTGCTTTTATAGTTCTCATTTCCTCTAAAAATATGTTTTCTTGCTCCTCTTGTTACTTCTAATGCGGATAAGATCTGTTCTTCCCCGTTCTCTTCTTTGGGTACCCTTTATGTGAAAATATGGGCACTCTATATTTAGGCATTTTCTCTCTGTCAGTGACTGTCTGCACATAGGAGGATGGAGAAAGTGGCAGTTTTGTCCGTATCTGCATCTTCCATGCCTCATCATATCGGAGCATTTATATATATATATATATGAAAATGAAAATGGAAATTAAATGAATACAAGTATTATATGAATATAAATGAGGGGTCGCGCGTCTTAAGGTACCTAAGCGCCATCACAGGCGAAAACGTGTTTTTGATGGATATCACTATTTTCACCCTTCCGCGTAGTTTGGGTTATAATGACCTTACGACACTAGAAGTATGGTTGGAAACCTTATGAAGCGAACTACTTTTTTCACCTCTATCGCCAGCCAAAAGTTCACCCAAAGTTCGGCATAATAAGAAAATAAAAAAAATAAAAAAAATATATATAAAATATAAAATATGAAAATCTATTCCAAAAACTCATCAACATTTTCATTAGCATACTTAGAACTCTAATTTAGCCAAAAATAAACGTTCTAGCTCAATTAATAACAGATACTATTGCGAGAATATTGCTGAACTTTGGAGGCGATTTCTGGCGAATTTTAATTTTGGCGCTTAGGTACCTTAAGACGCGGGAACCCTCAAATATATATGAATATAAAAATTCTGTGAATATGAAAATACTAAGGCACTCAATATATTTTGCCCCACCCTTTTTTCTTAGCTAAATAATAGGCCATGGGGCTGAAATGTTTGTTGGGCAGCAAATTTGAACTTTCTGCGCTTCACATAACCGGATTTTTCGAGTTTGAACCTTCCCTCCTTGTATAAAACAGCTTTTAAACGCCATCGTATAAAACCGATGGTTAACGCAGTTTCGAAAATGGCGTCCAACAGTGATGTGCGTTGTAAACAGAGAACTGTTATCGAGTTCTTAACCGCAGAGAAGGAAACAAAATATTCACAAATGTCTACAAAACGTTTACGGAGATGCTGTTGTTGATCGAAGCACAGTTGGACGCTGGTCTAAATGTGTGAGATCATCGGAGAGAGAGAGAGCCAGCTTCGATGATAAGCCACGCAGCGGTCACCCGGCATCGGCTATGACATCTCACACTGTGCAACGTGCTAACAGCATAATTCGATCAAATCGGCGCGTCACATACAAGGAGCTATCACTAGAGTTAGGAATTAGTGAAGGAAGTGTGAATACGATAATTCAGCAATTGAGATACTCAAAAGTGTGTTCACGGTTTGTTCCTCGCCAACTGAGTGAAGATCACACAGCCCAAAGAAAAGAAATTGCTTCTGAGTCGTTGGTTCGATACAAGACAGAAGGGGATGACTTCCTTTCACAAATTGTGACTGAGGATGAGTCTTGTGGGACATGAAAGGAATGATTCTGGTGGACATAATCCTAGCGGAGCAAATCAGGAACTCCAACTTACCTGAAGAGAAGAAAAATACCTCTGTCAAGAAACTACAATCATTAGCCTCACAAGTGCATAAATACCTTACAGAGGAAGAAATTAGTAATATTAAACAAAGCGCCCTTAGGGAAGCAGCCGAGGACTATATTGCCAGAGAAGGAGAAGAAAGAGACGAAAAAATGAAAAGATTGTGGACAAGAGAAGAGAAATGGACACTGATATGGGCTTCAAAGTATGCCAGAAAGAAACACGAGAGGCAGAAGGACATCACAAGGGAATGGAGAGAGATCTTCTTCCACTTTTGCCCATGTAAGAAAGAGACTCCAGCTACAAGACTGACCACTCAGAAGCACAAATTCATAACCCAGAGGGCATTTAGTGACCAAGAAATGGAATACATGAAAAATGAAATAGATAAACTTATTCAAAATGAAACCAGCCCAATAATGAACCCTATCCCACTATCACAGTGCCTTGAAGCCACCTAAAATATTGATGATGATGCATCCGATAGTTCAGTGGACGCACAAAACAGACAACACACTAGCCAACATTCTGTAACCAATTCAATTCAGCATATAGGAATGGGTGGCTCGCCACCTAGTTCGCCTGGATCCTCTGACTCATCATTGCCTTCCCCAGCCAGATCAAGAACCCCCTCCCCCATCACCACACCACCACCACCACCACCACCACCACACGATATGAAGATATGGATTTACTGATCAAACTTAGTAAAAGTAGAAAATTTAAACAACTATTATGCAGAGTAAATGTTGCAATTAATAGACTAGTTCCAGTAAACACAGACCTTACTGAACTTAACCAAGTAAATTACGCTACTGGCCTATACATGCAGCAGAAACTTGCCCCAAACTTTAGACCAAAGTCCCCCAGCCAAAGGTGTAAACCAAAACCCCCGCCTTGGAAAGTTAAATTAACTAAATAACTTACACAAGCCAGACGAGAATTGAACCAATTAAAGCAATATTTCCAAGCACCCACACAACAGGGAAAACTCAAAAAACAAATAGTGAAAATAAAGAGGAAGTACAACCTGAGAGATAATCAATTGCATGACAAGGCGCTGGAATTGGAGGGAGAAATCCCAGCCATAGCCAATAGATTCAGGAATAAACAAAAGCAGATTGACATGAAAAACCATAACAAACAATTTTCATCAAACCCTAGAGGTTTTTACTAAAATCTCATTAGGGAAAGAATAATAGTCCATGAACCACCAAATCAAACCCAGTTGGAGGCATACTGGAAACCCCTCTTTCAAACCCCTGAACAGCATAATCAGGATGCTGCCTGGATAGAGACCATCAGGGTGGCAAATGAGGGTAAACCAGAAATGGAGGAGTTATTTATAACGGAAGACAAGATAAGAAGGAAACTGGCAAAATTCTCCAACTTTAAAAAACCTGGCCTAGACAAGCTCCAGAATTTCTGGCTCAAACAGGTCACGGCATTACACCACCATTATACTGCCGCTTTTCACAGAATTTTGCAGGGAGTAGAAGAAACACCAGAATGGCTTACAAGTGGAGACACAACCCTCATCCCTAAGACTCGTGAGACAAATCTCCCAAATAAATACCGCCCAATCTGCTGTCTCACCACCACCTATAAACTTTTTACAGGCCTAATTGCAGACAGTATATATGAACACCTAGATGCTGGAGACTATCTGGAAAAAGAACAGAAAGGATGTATCATAGAAGAAACTGCTTAGGCACAAATGATCAGCTGCTCATCAACAAAACTATCCTTGAAGACTGCAAGAAGAGAGGCAGAAACCTTAGTATGACATGGATAGACTATCAGAATGCATTCGATAGTGTTCAACACTCGTGGATTTTGGAATGCCTTAAACCCATGGTGACCAACACCTGGCGCAAGCGCCAAATATGGCACATTGGCCTTTCGAAGTTGGCGCATCATGCTTTTAGGAAAATTATGTAAAAATTTCTTTAAAAGTATATTACTGGTATAGAATTCCTTTATCATCGGTTTCTTAATAGAGTCAATAGACCATTTAGAAAAATGAATTTGACATAGTTATATTATAAATTTGCTACTTATTTTAACGTGATACATGAATAATACAATTGAATACATGATGGTTATAAATATGTTTATTATTTATTAACTTTTAGATTTTGCATACAATCGTGCGTCTGGCATTGGCATCTGTATCTAATTTAACTGGTTGGGTCGCTAAAAACTCGCTATTGTGACTATATTTACGCCACATTATGTTAGCTTGGTTAAATTGGTTTAGTTTCGTTAGAAACTATATATTATATATCATTATATATAAATGATAAAACATAAAGAATGTTACCATATAAAATATAAAGAATAAATGTAAATTATGGTACGAAGTGGCATCGTTTTATAAATGTTTACTTCATGTCAGTCAGTTAGAGCGATCAAAGATTTAGTATTTCATATGGATTACCCATCACAATTCACGGCAAAATGAGAAAAAAAAGGCTATTACTGAGTAACCGTGAATTTAACGAGCAATGGGAAATTCAATTTCTATTTATTATGGGACCTTTCGGAAAACCATTGTGCATTGTTTGTGGAAATGCGCTGTCACATAAGAGGAGACATGATCTTAATAGACATTATACGGCACAGCATAAGACGGAAATAGAAGAAAAATTAAAGCTAGTGCTGGGATCTAAGGAACGCAAAGATTATTTAAATAAGATGAAAGAAAAAAGAAAAAAATGCAAAATTATTTTATGAAAAGAAGTTGTGAAAGTTCAGCAATGTCAGCAGCATCATACGAAAGAGCTTTAATGTTAGCCAAAAAGAAGCCATTTACTGATGGCGAAGAAATTGTTGAGCATAGCCTAGAAATATTCGGCAGACGTCTTGGTGATCAGAATGTAGGAAGAAAAGTTGGTGAACTTACAATGTCAAAGCAGACAATAACGAGACGTATTGAAGATCTCTCTACTGATGCATCTGATCAATTAAAAGTTCATGCCCATGCTTGCACCTTTTTTTCAATTGCATTGGACGAATCTGTCGACATTTGTGATACAGCCCAGTTAAGCATTTTTATTAGAGGAATTGACGATAATTTTAACGTCTTTGAGGAACTTATCGGTCTTGAGTTACTGCATGGAACGATGAAAGGGTCAGATGTATTTGAGAAATTAAAATCATGCTTAGAAAAATTTGAATTGGATTGGAACAAACTCATCAGTATTTGCACTGACGGAGCTCCTTCAATGGTCGGTAAAATTATTGGCACCACAACTTTACTTGAAAAGTTTTTAAATCGTCCTTTACTGAAATTATTATTGAAATATCACTGTATTATACACCAAGAATCATTGTGTGAAAAAGCTTTAAATCTCCAGGGTGTTATGTCACAGTAGTAAAATGTGTGAATAAAATTAGAGCAAGAGGATTATACCGACGAGAATTCAGAGAATATTGTGATATGCTTGAATTGGAATATGGAGATCTCATTCTTCATTGTGATGTGCGTTGGCTCTCCAGAGGACAGGTTCTGAACAGGTTCTGGCAATTAAAAGACAGTGTTTTTCATTTCTTAGAAGAGAAAAATGAGTTACCTCAGGAAAGGGCGCTCTTATGTGACAGTGAGTGGCTATTTGATTTAGCATTTCTAGTTGATAGGATCGGTCATCTCAATAACTTAAATTTGAAACTGCAAGGTAGCAACAGATTGTTTGCTAACCTAGTGAATATTAATGCATTTAGAATGAAATTAACACTGTTGGTTTTCCATTTAGAAACCGAAAATTTAGACCATTTTGAGCATCTAAAAATGCAGATCGAAAATAATGATAGTGAAATTGATTTATCAAAATATATTGCGAAAATAAAATTAATGCAAGATTCATTTGAAGCTCGTTTAAGTGAATTTGCCAAAGAGGAAAATAACATCGGTATTTATCAACCCATTTACCATTACTGAACAAGAAACCAGCGACTTGCATACTAGTATATAGATGGAAGTTATTGATTTAAAAACAAATTTCATAATTAAAACTAAATTTGATGAGCTTCCTCCGATCCCTAAGGCTGCCGACATGATCCAGTTCTGGAAAATATTGACAAAAAATTTGAAGCCCATATAGACAAGTTGGCGGGATTAAAACAAACTAAAAAAATCTCATTAAAGGTAAGATTATTTTTTTTATGATATATACATTTGTTGTCATTTTAAGATTTTTTTGGCGCATCGAAACTCTGGCACAAGAAAAATGGCGCTCGGTATGTAAAAGGTTGGCCACCACTGCCTTAAACTGTACAAAATCACCTACCATTATTAGCACTTTAACGAACCAGATTAAAAAATGGCAAACAAACATCAATCTTACCCATGAAAATGGGAAAATATCCATTCCTCATGTCAAGATTATGAGGGGTATATTCCAGGGGGACAGCTTATCACCCTTGCTATTCTGCCTCACCCTGGACCCCCTTAGCAAACTACTTAGCCCCTGGTCAAAAATAAGTATGGAGACATTCTGTCCAGCAATAATTACAGCCTATTGCTGTCGCTTCCTGCTTCTCGAAACTACTAGAAAAACTCTTGTTACTCCGATTAAATGATTTCTATGGACATCTCCTAATCAGTTTGGCTTTAAAAGGTCCCACTCAACTGACCTGTGTATCTATGTACTTAAAGAAACAATATCTAAATACATTGACAGTAATTCAACCATTTATAGCTGTTTCCTTGATATAAGTAAGGCATATGATAGGGTGAACACAATATTTTATTTGCAAAACTAGAAGACAGGAAGGTTCCCATGTACATATTAAATTTATTGAAATTTTGGTATTCCCACCAATCTTTCACTGTTAGGTGGGGCAATGTACTATCCGAGTGTTTTGGCTCCTCTTGTGGGGTGAGACAAGGCTCCTTACTCTCCCCTATGCTGTTTAATGTGTATATTGACGGATTAATTGCTTCACTTAATGAGGCAACAGTAGGATGTTGTATAGATAACACAAGGATAAATAACTTAGTTTATGCCGATGATATGGTGTTAATAAGTCCCTCTGTTAAAGGTCTGGATCGGCTACTAAAAGTCTGCGAAGTGTATTCGCAGAAACATGATATTCTTTTTAATGTGACAAAAACTAAGGTGATGCAATTTCATCCTAAAAGCTGTAATCAGCCAGCTGATATAAGGTTTAAAATGAATGGTGAAGTAATTGAGGAAGTACAAGAGTTTAAGTATTTGGGTCAAACTATTACCAGCTCCTTGAGTGATGACTCGGATATAAGAAAACAATCTCGAAGCCTGTGTGCTAAAGCGAATATGATCATAAGGAACTTTCGTTTCTGTACAAGTGAAGCTAAAGACACACTCTTTCGTACTTTCTGCAGTAATATATACGGTCAGCAACTCTGGGTGAATTATAAAAAAGGTTCTGGCAGAACCCTAAATTTGCTGTACAACAGGTCGTTTAGACTCTTACATAAATTACCCCCGAGATGCTCAGCTTCGCAAATGTTTGCAACCCGCAATGTTCCGAGCTTCCCGAAGGTAACAAGACGTGCTCAACACAGTCTAATGCAAAGAATTAAAAATCAACCAACCCGATCATCCAAGCTATCCATGAGTCCTGCCATTTATCCTCTAAGCTATGGACTTTTTGGTAGGAAAACGTCTGTCTGTAGCTCCACTTAACTTCGACAGTGCAGTATTATTTCTAATCAATTGTATATATTTTTATCCTTAGTGTATGAACTGTCATTGTATTAATAATATTTGTCATATGGACTATAGTCTGCCAATAAACCTTTTCATTTTCATTTTCATTCAATAACAAGGGCTACAACCTCAGTCAAACTAGGCGAAGAAATTCTGACAGTGTACTTAACCATCTACTGTTTATGGATGATTTGAAGCTGTACGCAGACTCTGACCAAAACCTGGAATGCTTATTAAGGATCGTACATACTTTCTCCGGTGACATCAAAATGAAGTTTGGATTGGACAAATGTGCTAAGTGTACATTTAGAGGAGGCAGGAAAATACAAACCCATAACATCAATTTAAGAAGAGACATTGAGATTAAGGACTTTCAAGAGGATAGTTCCTACAAATACCTTGGGATAGAAGAAAGTGGAAATATAGAACACCGGCAAATGCGAGAGAAAATCAGTGAAGAGTATGTACGAAGATGAAGAAGATCTGCAAGACCCAACTTACATCAAAGAACAAAATAACAACTATAAACCAACTTGCCATCCCTGTTATCAATTATAGTGTAGGGATCATAGACTGACCACAATCAGAACTTAATAAACTAGATGTTAAGACCAGAAAAATCCTCACTCTAAATAGAACAACATACCGGAACCAGTGTCTTCCCAGATTGTACCTATCAAGAAAACTGGGAGGAATGGGATTGACTGAGGTTAACCAGCTGCACCGATCATCGACCATCAGCATTGGGCAGTATCTGAAAAGTTCGAGTATTCCTACAATAGCTCTGGTCCGTGAACACCATAACACAAGGGTAACGCAATATACTTCCATAACGAAACTGGCCCAGCACTTTGGAGGCAATAATATGGCAGAAGAAGTAGAAACTGAAAGAATACCAGCCACCTTAATAGCTAGGAAAAGTCGCAAAAGATTTGTTCAGGATCAACAGGCCAAGCATGCAGGAGAATGGGAACATCAAAGAGCTGGAAAATATTATCAAGAATTACAGAAGGATTATATCAACAAAGAAGGATCATTGGAATGGTTAAGGAGAGGTGTTCTGCAATATGACGGAGAGCGACTAATAATGGGTGCCCAAGATCTTGCACTCCTAACAAATGCGTTTAAAAAAATGGCTGGAATAAGTAATAATGACAGGTGTAGATTCTGTCATGTTGAGGTAGAAAGTGTTGGCCATCTAATATCAGGCTGCAGGGTGCTCCTGGCAGTGGGGTACTATACAGCCAGACACAATAAAATTTGCAAATATATCCACTAGAAGATCATGATGGCATTAGAATTAGAATGTAATAAAAATGTATGGGACCACACACCTGCACCAGTCACTAGAAACAACCATTATACTATATAATATGACACAATAATTCCAACAGCCACTTTTATAGACAATTCCGCAGTAAAACCCGACATAGTAGTGTGGGACAAGAGGGAATGGAGTGCCTTACTTATTGAGGTCAGTGTCCGAAATGATTATGGCCTTAATAGAGCGGAAAGGGAGAAAATTACCAAATACCAGGCGCTCATATATGACATAAAGAGAAACTGGAGATTGAAAGAAGCTGCTATTCTCCCCATCATAGTTGGGGCAACAAGTATGATGAAAAACAACCTATCAACTTACCTGAACTCAATCCCAGGACAGCACCAGGCCATAGAAATCCAAATAGGGGCATTAAGAGGAACGGTCACCCTCCTTAAACGAACGCTAGGACAAGTTCAGACATAATTGAAGTGTTTAGCTTCGGGTGGAAGCCCGACTTCCAACTATAAAAATACAATAAAGAGTATAAATCAAAAGTGGACATTATAAAGAAAGGACAAACAATCAACTCGGAGGCATATATTGCTACCTACAGAGACTCCAGAGACGTATAAAGCGAGTTCGACCGGAGAGAAAACTGGAAGACGTCCTTCTTTTGCACGATAACGCAACACCGCACAACAGTTTGCAAACAAGAGAGGCCATCACAAAACTGCGTTTGACTGTGTTATCTCACCCTCCATACAGCCCGGATCTGGCACCTTCAGACTTCCATTTGTTTGGGCCAATGAAGTATGCTATTCGTGGAAGAAAGTTTCAGGGTAACGATGAGGTTGTTGAAGAGGTTAAGAGGTGGCTCCAGTGGAACCCAGCGGAATTTTACCAGCAATGAATAAAGCTCTTGTTTCGAGGTGGAGGAAAGCCGTAAAAAAGGATGGAGACTATGTGGAAAAATAAAAACTTGTAAAAAAGGTATGGAACTACTTGTCTACAAAATTTCTGGAACTTACAAGAAAAATTGGTAAGAAAAAAAAGATGGGGCAGAATATATTGAGTGGCCCTCGTATATATATATATATATATAACCTTGTTAACCTTGTTGCTGTTCCGTGCGTTGGTCTCTCTTCACATGAAGGTCAAGTTGGTGGCCCCGCCTCTACGTCTGGCTTGGTGGAGGAGCGAGTTTCTTTCTTGCGCTCTGCACCGTATATAGCCAGGTACACCCGGCTCATCTGGTACCGTCCTCAGCCAGGCATCTAGTCTTCTTTTGAAGACTTCAACTTTGACCCCTGTAACGTTTCTGAGGTCCTTTGGAAGCTGGTTAAAAAGTCTTGGCCCCCTGACAACCAAGCTATTTCCCTTCAGTGTTGAGGAAGTCCCTTGCCGGGCCTTTAATTTGGGAATACTACACATTCTGCCTTTCCTATTTTCCAGTGTTGTTTGAATGGTAATTGGGTTTAGTTTGGGTTTGGTATCAGTTTTTCTTTCATTTTCCATATGTAGATTATGGTGTATCTCTCTCTTCTTCTTCCCAGGGAGTACAGATTTAGTTTACATAGTCTTTTTAGTAGATGAGTACTTTGCAGCCATCAATCTTTGGTGCGAAATGTCTGCGTTTCTTCTAGTTTATTAGTTTCTTCCTTTTTGTATGGGGACGTCAAAATTGAGCAGTTTCCAAGTTTTGGTATAATCAGTGTTTTTAGCAGGAATCATTACTGTCTTATCCCTTCTTTTCAACGTTCTTAGTACTTGTCCTGCGACTCTTTTTGCTTTATTTATCCCTATCTGATTTCAAATTTCGCATCATCGGTCATTATTACCCCCCAGATCAGTGGTTCTTAAACTTTTTGACCCCGTTACCCCTTTTCCTGATCTCAACTAATCTCATTACTCCACAAAACTTGCAATGCCAAAGTTGTAAAGAAAGTGGAAAAATTAATTACTGAAAATAACTGAAATTACTTTGAAACTTTGAAACTCTTTGAAAGGAATTTTTTTTGCAGATTGTTTAGTATACTCGATCACGGTCCTGAATGAACAATTTTTAGAAATCGAGTATACTTGACCATGGTCCTCAAAGGGTTAATCGTCTCTTTCGTGACTCGGACATTAATGTTGAAATTTTTACCATATTAAGAATTGCTCCATTACCCCCGGAAATACCCAAATTACCCCCTTGGGGTAAATACCCCAAGTTTCAGAACCTCTGCCCAAGATCGATCGCTTTCGTACTTCTCTGAATTTCCTGTCTATCTGGAGCATATTATGCATCTGTTTAAGTTCCTCATTTCTACATATCTCAAGAACTGAAATTTGTCGGTGTTAAATATCATGTTGTTGTCTTCTGACCATTTGTATATTTTGTTCGTGTCCCTCTACAAGGCCTACACTTCATTTACATCGCTGATTTTTCTGCTGATCTTTATATCGTCTGAAAAGGATGTTACTATACTGTTGCTGTTTACTCCGCTGTCTATGTTTGTTAGCATGATAACAAACAGGAGTGGGGCCAGTACTGTCCCTTGTGGTACTGAGCTGCGTACTTCCGATTCTGATGATGATATACCTTGAATTTTGACGACCTGTAAACGTTCTCTGAGGAAGTTGTAGATCCATTTTCCCACTTTGCCTAAAGCTTTAGCAAAATCCGTGTATATGACATCATACTTGTCATTGCCTTCAAGTGCATCTAGGATATTGTTGTAGTGTTCTATTAGTTGTAGGCATAATCTACTTGATTGGAATCCGTGCTGATTTTCGTTGAATCTTTCCAGTGTCTCCAAGAAATCATAAATTTTCCCTGTAATTATTCTTTCAAATACTTTGGTGAGGTGGGACGTCAATGACATTGGTCTATAGTGCTTTGCTTGAGATCTGTCCCCTCCTTTATAGTATATAGACAATGTTTGCTCTTGTCAAGATGCTCTGTATTTCCCCAGTGTCTAGGGATCTTCTCCATATCCAGTATAAAGGTATAGCTATTTCATTTTTACAGTTTTTAATCAATAATGCATTCCAATTGTTCGGACCTGCAGCTGAATGTGGTTTCAGTTGTCCTATAGCTCTCGCTACATCTTCTGGGGGTAAAATCAAAGTCTGTTATACACTCCTTGCAATTTCTCTTCAAAGAATGCATCTATGTCAGATATCGCTTTGCCACTTTTTGGGGTACTAAAAACTGGTTCATTCTGGGCTCTCAATATCTCAGATATTTCTTTTAGATCATCGGTTAGTTCATTATTTCTCTTCCTTAAGGGTCCAATAGCGGCGCGCGTTTATGTTTTCCTTTTCGCATAGCTATAGAATTATTTTGGATTTTCCTTTATTGCTTCTACTGCCTTTCCCTCTTCCCTCTCTGTTTGGTCCTTAATCAGGGCTTGTATTTCCCTATAGATACCCTCCAGTTTTTATTGTATTACTTTCCTGGCATTATCGCTGCAGTTGGCTAACTTCGCCTCCACTCACTTTCTTTTGAGGAATATTCTTCTCCTTTGCCTCTCTAGCAAGCTCCTCTTTCCTTTTGGCTGTGATTTCGAAGCATATTTTTCTAAAATTCTCAGCGTGTTTTCTTCCAAGGTTGTTAGCATTTCTTCAGTTGTTTTATTCTCTAAAACTATTCTCCATTCTATTTGGACCATGTGCGATCTGATTGCTTCCCAATTTAGAGTTTTGTAGTTTAAGTTAAAGGCCCTAAATTTGCTTCTTTCCTCAATATGTGTACTGTCTTTTAATGTTGTCGTCATTTTTGTTGATATCTCGATTAAGTTGTTGTCTGAGATAATGTTTGGGGTTATATTCATCTCAGCAATCAAGTTCGTGTTATTCGTGAATACAAGATCTAGGCAGTTATTTTTTCTGGTATTTCCTGGTATTTTCTGTTATCTCTTGGGTCAGCATAAACTCATTTGTGAGAGCCATCAACATTTTTGGTTGCTCATGGTCTTCTCCTCTGCCCCCCTTGTCGTGATATATATATATATATATATATATATATATATATATATATATTCCTATCCACCTTTTTGTATTTTATAAATGGGAAGTTAAAGTCTCCGCAGATCATTATGTTGGGGATGGAGGGTTTATGACATTTATCAGCTTTCTGATGTCATCAATGGCCTCCGAGAATTTTTCGGTTGGGGTGTTTGGAGGTCAGTAGATGACTATTAGTATGACGTTTAGTTTTCCTATCTTCACTGCTAGGAGTTCCACAAAGCTGTTTGATTTACTTATTATCGTCTCTGTCATATGACCTTCATGTACATATATAGCACAGCCACCTTTACGTCTCGTTGTTCTATCCGTTCTTTGTAAGTTGAAGCCCTCTATATTTATTTATTTCTTATCAATACAATGTTCGCAGTTTTCACAATTTCCTTGGCATTCCTTAAGATGAGTTTCTGTGAGGCATGCGATGTCCGCCCTTGTTTCGTCCATAAATCCTTTCAGGATTGGTTTGGTCTTATTCTTTGAATATTAGCAAGGACAATATTTATGTTCTTTGTTTTTCGTTGACCCTTGTGCACTTTAAGTTCGTTTTCCTTCGGTCTCGCTTGTTTCGTTGCCCTATGATTCTCCAAGAGAGATCCGTTTTCGCCTACCTGTTCTGGTAGCTTCTTGTCCGGAAGCGGTTTGGCTCGAGGGTTTCCAGGTGTGTACTGCATGCGTTGGATAACATTTAGCAGCCGCATCGTGTCTGCGATGTTGAAAAAAATTTTTTGTTCGCTTATTGTGTTCTTATTGTTATTTCTGTTGTTATTGTTACTCCTATTGTCATTTGAACTTTGTCCTTTGTTCTTTGGGTCCGTCCGGAGATGTTGATAGCATTTTTTCCCGTATTTACAGGTTCCATATTTTGCGTAAGTCCTGCAGATGTCTGGGTGGTAGAATTTGCATCTGTCTCCAAATTTACAATGACCATTATTATAGAAAAAATTGCATCCTGGGGAATGTTCATATATACATTGTCCTCTTTTAAATCTGCAATTATCTTTTATATAATATCTGCATGTAATTCCTTCCCCAAGTTTAATCGTGGCCTTTGTTTTTTGCTCCTTATTGGGGGACAGTTTCACTCCGTTTTCTTGATTGACCTCTTGTCTTTTCCTATTTGTACTATTTCTGTTAATGTCCTTCGTTGTCATTGTACTATCTGTTGCCTTTATACTCTCTTTCGCCTGTATGGTTTCAGCCTCGTTGTGTGACGGAATTTGATTTTTTTTCTACCTCGCCTTTCTTCCTTTATTCTGTTTTCCTCTGCTCTATATTCCCACTTTTCTCTTTCATTTTCTTCTCGTAGTCTCTTTCTGCTTTAAATACGGGTGTCCGAGAATTATCTGTACAATATTTGGCTGTTATTAAAAGTCAACCATGAAGTGTAGAAATTCCAGTGTTGTCCCATTTTACAGAGAATCTCATTAAGTTTTTTCTGATACCACGTTTTGACAAGTTTTTTTAGAAATGTACGCGGGTGACAGACATTGATGATTTAAAAGCAAGAATCACAGCTGCTATTGAGGGAATTGATGTGGATATGCTGCAGCGTACATGGCAACATTTGGAGTATCGATTGGATGTTTTGCGAATCACTAATGGTGCACATATCGAATGTTTGTAACAACGTTACTTTAATAAAAGAAACTTTTGAAAATACAGATTCTAAATAATCTTGTTTAAGAATTTTACGTGTGTTATCAAGAATTTTATTAAAAGATGAAATTGTACAGATAATGTTCGGACACACTGGAATTTCTAAAGAACTTGTCAAAACTTGGTATCAGAAAAAACGTAATGAGATTCTCTGTAAAATGGGACAACACTGGAATTTCTACACTTCATGGTTGACTTTTAATAACAGCCAAAAATTGTACAGATAATTCTCGGACACCCTCTACTGTAAAAGAGTTTATTTCGGTCATGCACTTTTCGCAGAAAAATTTCAGCCCACTAAGTTGCTTCGCGTTCGTTATAAGGGGAGATTTTTTCATCTTCCCATTCTAGGCATCCAAAAACAAAAAGCAGCTGACAAAGATCGCACCTCATCGCCTTTGTCTCATCTGTTGCATCATTGCAGATTCCACAGAGTTGCAGGAATTTATTTACTATTTCCATGTTACCGATAGAGGGTAGCAGCTGGTGCACAAAATTGACTCAAAAAAGGGTATTATGGGAAGTATTGGGTGGGGGTTGACTCAAGCTGAGTGAGGAAATATTCTCCGTTACTCCGGGGTATGGGAGATGTGGCACCCTCTACTTCTCACTGATTGGTACTCGCGACTGTGGCTGCGGGGGATAAAAGGAGGGTATTTGTAGGAATTTCGATAGGCAGCTAATTTTCTTCACAAAGAAACACTCGGAAAAAATGATGTATAGATTAATTCGCTTCGTTTTTAGTTACTTTTTTCGATATATGCCGCGATTTTTACTTTTTAAAAAGAAACACCACTATGCACTATGAATTAACTCACAATACGGCACCGTCTAAAACTGATTAACTGCAGGATTTTTACTGTAATACTGCTTTTATTCGGCCTTCGATCGAAACATGTGTAACCGTCACACCAGCAAAACACTATATATATATATATATATATATATATATATATAATATATATAAATAATACATATAATATAGATATATATATATATATATATATATATATATATATATATATACACAACTCCAGAGTCACTTATAACTTCCTGGAATATGTTCTTTTCGTGTTACAATTTCATATTCAATATGGTTTTAAGTTTGAAAATAACACTTGTTATGAAATGCGAATTTATATTAATAATCAGTTTTCTATTGATGCCGCAACGATTTTAACATTACTTTTGCTGTTTTATCTCCAGAAACGACTGTAACTTCGTAATTATTCCTTTAACTCCTGTGCATTACCTCAGTAGTATGACCGCAAAATGGGAAAGTGCAATGCAATTGCAAATGTTGCAAGAGTGCCAATTCCCCCTTTGTTGCAAGGCACCCATAGTGCCAACCCCCCCTTTGCTGCAAGGCACCCCATAGTGCCAACCTCCTTCCCCCTTGTTGCAAGGCACCCCCTAAATGGGGGAGGAGGAAATGTTGCAAGAGCAACATGGGGTTATGCAACTTGGAGGCGGAGTTATCCCCAAAGTTGCAATGAATCCTTGCTGGAGGAGACCTCTTTTGGGGAATAAGTTGAGACGGCCTCACCCCCTAAAGGGTTATACCTAACCTAAGAGAGAGGAGAGAGAGGAGAGGTGTTCGCTTGACAGGAGCCAAGCGCATATTAAGACTTCAGCCGAGCGGCCGTTGTCTTAATATGTTCCTAATCAGCCAGTTGGATTAGAAGGCTGACTTGCCAGATTGCGCTATTTATTTAATTAAAACATATATTCTGGCTTAATCAGCCAGTTGGCTTAGAAGGCTGAGTTGCCAGTTTGCACTATTTATTTAATTAAAGCATATATTCTGGTTAATCCGCCATTTGGCTTAGAAGGCTGAGTCGCCAGTTTGCACTATTTATTTAATTAAAGCATATATTCTGGCTTAACCCGCCAGTTGGCTTAGAAGACGTAAATGGCTCGTTCAGGTTGAGTTGCCAGATAGTGCTATTTATATAATTAATGCATATATTCTGGTTTACAAATCCGCTTTAGAAGCCAGCCAATTGATATAATTAAATACCGTGTACAAACAAAAAGAATTAAAAAACCATTACATCATTTAGGCGAATTAATGGAAATATATAGAAAATAAATATACAATGGAATATATATGATCAAAAACAATAATAGATAAAGACGATGAATATATAATAAATATACAATGGAATATATATATTTATATATATATATATGATCAAAAAATAATAATTGCATAAGAAACACGACCGGGAAATATATAATAAAAATATACAAAACGTTGTATTATCAATATATTATTACAGGAAAAATATATCCAGTTATATTAAATAACTAAATCTATTGAAAATAATAAATAAGAAACGTATAATCAAATGCATATTAGTACAGGAAATCTATATATATATATATTATATATATATATATATATATATATATATATATATATTATATATATATACACACACACACACACACACAATTAAATAAATAAATATAAATCTTTATGTTTTACGGGTTATATTAAATAATTAAAAATAATAATACACGAAACGTATAATCAGTTGCATATTAGTACAGGAAATATATATATATACACAATTAAATAATTAAATATACATCCTTTATGTTCTACCGCGCAAAACGCTAAATTCAGAGGTAATCGAGTCTACATTCACATCGTTATTACTTTGTAGTACGTGGTAAAACCGACCAAGCAACACTTCACCGTTTAACTTATACGGATGAATATACTCGACATAAATGGCTTTCTTATTGTTCAATACTATTTTTGTGCCCACTTTACATTTAGTTGGCAAGTTATCTTTAAACAAGGCTAGAATACAATCAAAAGCACGCACAAAGAGGTCATCGTTAACCACATCATTATTACATACAAGTTTATAAACACGCCTTTCCAATCGAGGGTTTTTTCTTACCGTCCCGAGCTTTTCAATCGTGAACTCTTCTTCACTCTGCATAGCGGCAATTGAAATAATCTTCCAAGTCGTAACTACAGCTATTTATTATATAGAGGTATAGCTCTTCAGGGTGAACAGTGTAGGCAAGCTCTGCCCTGTACCGCTCAAGTGCTTTGTACCAAAGTTCAGGATATTTCGAAGAATCTAAACCTTTTAAATATGCATCCAGCTCTAGACCATTCTCACCTTGTTCATTCCTACATTCGATAAATCCATCGAGCAGAGCGGTGTAAGCGTATTCAAGAACCGTGTCAAAATAAATCATATCCGTAACACGAGCGTCTAATATAGGCTTCAGCTTGCTGAATCCGACGATTTCAAACATTCTGTCGAGGATGAAACAGTTTCGCGTAGGGACAAGAACGTTATTATCAGATGCGTTCTTCCACATCAGTCGTATATCAATGCATGGCTGTTCGCTATTTATACACAACGTGCAAACAACGGCATATGAGGGGGCGTCACTAATCTGCTCTCTTCTTGTACCTACACCTGCAGGTATTTTATAACGGTCCTCTCCCCACTTCTCGACTATCGCGAAGACTCTATTCATCTCCTCAAAACTTAAATAAGTAACATTACGTTTGCTTGCTTGCCTGCAAATCGTTTCAAGTACATAGTTAATGCTGCCGGTTTCACGCCTGAACACGCGCAGTGACTTCGTCACGGAGACATCGTACGAGGCGTTGAGAATGCTTCTCAAAAAAGTTCCTCGGTTCAAGCTCTGAGATGATTATGAGCCACAGGTGGACGGATCGGCTCAACGGGCGGAGTGAGTCACGCTGATGAAGCGTGTACGGGTTTGTTCGAACTCGTGTGTTTCGTGAGGTACACGGGTGTGCGGCTCCCTGGGGGGAGCGCGTCACACTGCTAAAGCGTGTACAGGCTTGTTCGAACGCTTATGCTCTTCGACAAACAGAATTTTCCGAAACAATACCGACTTTAATGTTTTATCACTCACCAGACGTTCATTTCCACAAACTAAACATCTTCACAATCCGGCGCACTATTTGAGAGAAACATATGTCCATATTTGTCCTTTTTGTTTAACAAGCAATACTTGTCTCTAAAGTCTGTTAAAAACTCAAACAGCCCATTAGCCACAACCTCATTACAAACCTCATCATGATATATATTAATATAGTGGTAAAAATACTTAAGATTCTCGATGATGACAAGATTTACAGTCTCAACCGTAGAGTACGAGTAGTCGGTATGGTGTGACATGATATAAGATCGCTTGTCACACCACTCATCAACAAGACTCACTATCCATAACCGTTGCTTATCTTCTGAATGTGTTGCTTCTTCTACTTCGCGGTATTTGTGAGCCTTTATAAAGGATAGGTCTATAACATACTTCAATACATCGTCTGTACTACGAAATCCTACAATGCCCTCGCCAGAATACCCGTAGAATATATGAACATCTTTGTCCTTCGCACGGCTCAATCTAGCCTTAAAAGTGGCAAAGGAGGGGGGAATAGGGAGTTTTTCAGTATCCACCACATATTGGCACTTTGCCGAATACCACTTCATAAATGTTGAACACGCAATATTAAAGGTAGCCAATACTATTTTTCTTCTACGCAGGAGAATACACGTCTGAGCTCAAGGGTGTGCAGAGGTCAACTCAGCACGCAGGGATTGAGGCATGCTCAGGTAGCGGCAGGACTCACGTTGCCGGTCTTACAGTGGGCGGGGCTTAGCTTTTTACAGTACACTCACACACGCACGCACGCAAAGGAGAATGAGAAACGCTAATTGAAACACGATTTATTTAATAAATGAAATATTCAAGGTGTATATATATTTACAAAATACTTGTAATAAATAAGTTACCAAAAGACATATCAAAGATTATGGTATCCAAAGGGCACGGTATCATAGGTACCAGGCATCTGGTAACGTTTCCTATAGGTGTTACGGCACACCTTTGTACCTCTAAGTTCCTTCACGCCCCCCAGTTTCTGTGCCCGAAAATTGTGGGTACCTACAGTCAGTTGGGTAGCTCGTCATCCTCATCTTCCAAGCACACTAGTTCCCTCAACGTCAAAGTTAACGACCCGCCGATTCGCATGGTTAAGCGTGATACCCTTACCTTTCACGATATACTTCGTATCATCCCCCACCCTCACCCGTACCCCATAGGTTTTTGGCCCTGTTGACACAAACGAGTCTGCGTATGCGATGTCTCCATACTCATCCTTGATCTCGTCAGTTAGCTCTCCGAGGAACTCCCCAATAGCGGGCATGTATTCACCTTCCCTCGCTGTGAATATCACGCTATCTGTGTCAGCGTACAAAACCCGCCCAAGAGAATGCAATAGGCCCCAAAGTTTGATGCGTGCGTAGGCTGTTGTGAAGCTGGCTACAGGTATGTTTGTAACCCGTGAGGTATCTGTGGCCAATTCGGTATTGTTGTACTTTATTATGTAAGTATTACCTACATTCACAATCTCCATGACCTCTTTATCGGGAGCGTTGGCATAATCCCAGACTTCACTATAACTTTGTGCCAAATGAACGTTCCCTTTGCCAGTATTCTGTGCAAATTTTCCCCAAAGACTGTTTAGACACAACTTTGCACTAAAGCGCTTGCCAGGGTTCTTTACAATTTGGGAACGGTCAAGCTGTATACCTTCACGGTAACGCTGAATATAAGCCGTTTTTTCATCTTCGGTATCAACCCCTCGCGGATATCCTGACGCCTCAACCTTATCCTTCAAAAAAGCGTTTATATATGGTGTGAAAAGGTTGGGTAGCTTCTGAAACCTCCACACCTCATGTATCTTCATTATTCTATACCCATGGCGAACGGCTAGGGCCAGCTCAGGGCTTGTATATACACCTCTGATCTTACGCTGGTGGGGTGTATGGTCACAATCACCATTGTTCTCTTCTGCGCACTTCACGCACAGGGGAAACATGAGCTTGTGATCTATAACGACGGGTAAGATCGGCATCCATAAATCGCGGGGGGAGCACGTCTACGAAAGAGAGTCCAAAGTAGCGCTCATTCAAGTTGGCTGAAAACTCCTCGATGGTTGGTATGGTGGGACCCATTTTTTCAGGTGCACCTACGGGGTACGGATTGTTCTTCATCACGTAGGGGTATAAAGAACAGAAGTCGTAGTAATGGAGTTCACACCCTCCGTAGGCGGAAAGTATAGCTTGAAGGGATTTGTACGCCCTCCGAACAAGCTATCACCGCATTTGAGAGGATCCAGCACCATTGAACGTTTGATCGTGTTTATTTCTTCACGGTACTGTCCATCTGCTCCATCCGTGCATCATACTCATGCTCCCACAAGACTTTGTGAGTGAACTGGGAGCCTATAAGTTGATCGCGGGTGCGGGTCCACGCAAGACAGTCGGCAGGAGATCTACCGTGGATATCTCCTACGATTCCACACTCAGGACGGGGGCATCCGTGCCACCAGCAACCGTTAAAGGAGTACACAGTCTTCTCACCAGTGGCACGGTTTTCACTTAGACCATCAACCCAAAAAACACGACCATTAACCTTAATGGGTACTTCACCCGTGTTGCGGGCATGCTTTATGTATACACCTGTCTGCTGCTGTAGGTGTATGAGCCAGTAAATAGCCTTGTCCTATAACTGCGGGGGTTGTTTCTGTGGATAATGGCTAAGGTGTCTTTAGGCATGAAGTTATTCTTGAACACCGTAAAACATAATGAGGCGATGGTTGCGACTTGCAACGGATCGCATTTGAAACGACATATGTACATCCTTCTAAAGGCCTGGAAACATACTCTAAGCACGCGCACATCATTCACGCAATAACGCTCACATTCATCAGCTATATTATAAGGATTACATTCATTAAAACTGTTGTAGTATCGGTCAAAATCTTCACGTTCATCTGTACTCATACATTCATAGTTAAAGTAATGTTTGGGTGGAGGTAGTCCTACGTAATTTAAAGTTTCGCTAGTGAGGAATGTGTAAGGGAAATATCCTTTTGAAACTTCAGTGGCTACGCCCATCACCTTGGGTAGCTTTGCTAATTTACAAGGTGTGAATAATAAAGTGTCTTTAAACTGTACATTACCTCTTATTTGCATCTGTATTAGTTTGTTGCCTCTTTTCAAGGGATCACCTGTAAATATCTCAGATGACTCGTGCTCAAGCAACTCCTTATAAAGGAACTGTGTGTCAAATTTTTCGCCCCGTTATGGGCAAGAATATACACAGTCATTTTTTTAACTTGTCCGCTAACTTGACAATATAGGACACAAAGAGTTTCACAGGGCTATCGTGGGCATTCGTTTTAAAAACGTTTGTCCGTTTTCCACATTTGTGACACTCATCACACTCGATCTCCATACACTCATCACAGATAGTCTGGCTCACAAGTAAATGTGGAATAACCTCTTTGGTTTCAGCGTTCGTGTATGTTTCTATATCGTAGTACACAGTTATACAAGGGCTGTTTTTAGGCTTAGCGTCTTTCATATAACATACATGCTTTACTCCAACCGCCTTATATTTCTCATGGCATGTAGAACAGTGAATTTCATCACATTTATGCGTGAATTTTCCCCAATTATCCATCATGTGAAACATACCACATTCACAGATTCTCATTTTCCTGCACGTGCCAATTGATTTATGGAGCTCAAAACAGTTATTATTGAAAAATGTGCGTCTACACACATCACAATCCCTCTTCTCAGCTTCAACTACACGGCTTTCACATTTGGAGCTTTTACACTGCTCACATACCATGTGGCAATCTTTACAATGTTTCACTATATCATCCGCAAACTCGATACACCCCTTACACAAATCATGATGTCGTCCATATTTTCGACTTTTATCATAACTCGCGTAAAGGCCCTTATATTACGGATGGGGAGATACGTTGTCCCTGACAGTCCTAAAATAAGTAGGGGTCTTGCACGATCTCTCACACAGCTTTTAAAAACATACACAGTTCTACGACGATCATCCAGTCCAAATACAACTATACGAACATTCATTTCGGGATGGGACGATTCATCACCGCCAACTCATTCCCGCTAACTCAACTTCGCCGACTCAACTCCAGCCAACTCAACTCCAGCCAACTCATCACCGCCAACTCAACTCCGCCGACTCAACTCCATTTTTTGAAAAAATTAATTAAATTTATTTTTGAACGTTAGAGCTTTAAAAACTTAACAATTTTTAGAAACTCTTTATTCTACTAAAAGATTCAGATTTTATTTAGTGGTAATTGTAGGCAATCCCACGAAAATATTCTAATGGTGATCGTTGCTCAAAGTTTAAAACTAGTTTTAAAATACGGTCATCAGCATCACGATATTTTTTTAACTTTGAAGGTGGAGCATGACCTCCTACAAGTTGTTCGAGATACATATCTCGACTCTTCTATATTTTGTATAAGGCATCTATAAATTTCCAGATAGTATTTTTGTTCCTGGTACCCAGCCATGGTGGGCACATGTTAATACATTATCATCTGTATAATTTAGGTCTTGGGGGTAGGGGGGCGGAGCCCCCGTAAAGATCATCTACCACAAACTGTTCGGTATTGGGTTTTTTGCGTCCATACTAATTTATCCCCCACCAGTGTGATTGGTTTCTCCTTATAGTAGCCTGAAATTAACGCAAGGAAACTATCCAACATTATTTGCCAACGGTGCATTCGGAGTTGAGTTGGCGGCGATGAGTTGGCTGGAGTTGAGTTGGCTGGAGTTGAGTTGGCTGGAGTTGAGTCGGCGGAGTTGAGTTGGCGGCGATGAGTTGGCGGTGATGAATCATACACTACCCATTCATTTCCTGTTCTACCCTTCTCAGCTCTTCAGGACCCATATCACAGTCAAACTCAAGTTTACAGTCTACAGCTAGTTTACGGGCACGCTTCACTACCGTAGGCAACCATATTTTTGGGGTCCGTGTATTTAGTACAGTAAACATACGAGCTAAGACTACTGCTATAAAGCCGCAGCCACGATCGACGTTTATATGCCGTCTATAAATAGCCTGAGAATTGAAGTTGAGTGTATAAGCCTAAGGTGTGGCACTATGACCCGCAACACGGAATACACGGTCAATATTTACCGTGAAGTTGTCCATATTGAAGGCTATACTACTTTGAGAGGCCTGCATTATACGGCCTGATATACACTCTATATCTTCAGCTGCCAAACGTCTGAACGGTATTACTACCCAAAAATCAACTACATCTCCGTCATCTGACCCAAATCCGAAGGACAGCCTCGTCCTGACTTCACGTTCGTCGCGGTTCTGAAGGGCAAACTCTACAATACGTTCAACTATGCGCCGTAGTCCGTGTTCAACACCATTGCTATACATGGACCTAGGATCAACCCTGATATATACCAATTTCTAGTCAAGGCCAGGGTGGGGGTAGCGGTGCGCACCAACTCGAGTGTTATGCCATCCTCAACAGAACGGGAAGCTGCTGTGGGGGATGTACCCGGAATTGAATAAGGGGATATATTTGAGTAAGGTACTATTGTGGACGGTGTGACGTAAGACGTTGAGGGTTGGGGATCTATTACTGGGGATCTAACAACCGGCTCAACCCTGGCGCGCTTTATACCTGACGTGGTGGGCTCTTCATCATGTCTCCGCTTCGAACTGGCGCGTGCTACAGGTATCGCTGGTGAGGATTCGTCAGCGGGGATGGATTCTGTAGCTGTACGGTCAACAGATTCGTCTGTGATATCGATGATGGGGTGCTGTACATCGTCGTCATTCACGGTTCTGTGGAAGAAGAAAACAAAATATAAGGAGCAGCATTCAAAATTTGTAATATTTTGTAAATGGTCCACTTAGGAGTGTGACGTGTTAGAAATGGATTCTGTAGAAAAATTCAGGTTCACGAGCCCATCCACATGTATTATATCTGGAAATAGAGGCTGTGGTAAAACTGTGTTTATGCTTAAAATCATTAAAGAAAAGGGAGAGATGTTCTCCAAATTTGTGCATAAAGTTATATGGTGCTATTCGACGTACCAATGAGTGTTCAACGAGTACCAAGATGAAAGCTTGTTCCACAAGGGGGTCTATGACGTTAATTCGTTAAAGGGAAATCAACATACAGTCATTGTAATTGACGATCTCATGTTGGAGATGGATAAAATGTTTGCCGAGCCATTTACAGTATTCTCCCACCATCTTAATATAAGCGTGTTCTTCATCAATTAGAATCTGCTTTTCAAAAATAGATACATGCGCGATGTGTCGCTAAATACACAATATCTAGTCTTATTCGCGTAACGTAGAGATGTATCACAAATTGGGGTATTAGCCAATTATAATGTTCCTGAATCAGCGTAAGGAGTTTTCGGGGGTTTATAAAGAGCCCAGAAACCAGCGTTATGGATATTTGCTTTGTGACCTTCACCCGCGAAGCACGTTTAGGGTGCTTCTAAGAACGAATATATTCCCAAGCGAGCCTGAAACGGTGTATATTCCAGAATGACAAATAGGCTTAAGAAATACCGTGAATTAATAAAAATCTATCAACGATTGCCCCGGGCACTGCAACAGATGTTTGTTAAAAATATCGACTCTGACTTTTTAAAATGCATCTGTGAAATGTGTCTTAATGTTATAAAATGTAATGTGCCAATGAAACCCACTCAGAAGGCACGCTTACGTCGTTACGAGAGCATAATCCGAGCGCTCCTCATAAAAGTCAAACTGTGGGTAAGAAAAAGCGCATTATTGTACAAAGAGGAGGAGCATTCCTACCTATCTTATTTTCAGTTTTGGGTCCTTTACTAACTAGATTAATATAATGAAGAAGGTGGTTGTGATTCCACACGAGGTGTATGCTTCATTGCAAAGTTCAAAGAGTCCAGACACGGCTTTAGAACCCCGTAAAATAGGCTTAAAAGAATGGAAAGCGAGTTGCTAGCCCTATTAAACAGTGAAAAGTCACCTGATGCGAAAAGGATCCTGTACCAAAAGGCTTTGCAGAAAGTTCTTCATGAGTACGTGGATTATAATTAACCTACAGAGCTCCCCGTGGTTATTAGGCAGAGTGCGAGTAGTGCTGAGCATGGCGACACAGGACCTGGCCCCGACGTTAAAGATGACCAACCAAAGAGCAACGGAACACAACACATCGAACATGTGCTAAAAAACAGCCTCCCACATACATTGAGGAATAAAGGTTTAAGTCTTTATAATCTATTGAGTGAGGACCCCATCATACAAAGGTCCGATACAGGCGAGGTCATTGTTGAAGGAACAAGGGTACAAGGATCCAATATCGTTGATATTGTTATATAATGTTATAATGTTTCAGACCAACAAAGACCCTAGGATCCACTCATGGCTGGTAGACCTAACTGTTTTCGTAATTGTGTATTGTGTATGTCCTCCGTGGTGGCGGAGGGGACCTACAATTTTACGTGGGTTCCGAACCACAAGAACATAAGAAATTTATGTAAAAAATGCCTGTACATTGGCAACGACCAATTTTTACGAAACTAAATAATTATCAATTTAAAACTAATTAATTATCGATTTAAAACTAAAGATAGAATCTCTGGATCCAGAGGATCAGGTCATAATTAATAGACTACTATCCACAAATATGTTACACTCTATATCTATTTATAACCGACATGCAAAATATCAGATCCAAAGGATCCAGTCAATTTCATTACGGTATCCATCCAACCAAAAATAAGTCACGATCCATATCGATTGCGGACCAAGTCAAAATTTACCACCATATACATTACAATATATATACTTAGGAGGAAAAGTGTAGGTGTGGCTGTAAAGACTGTACAGTAATGTAGAAATGTGTGTGCACCATTTTGGGTCTCCCATTTAAAGGTTAATTGTTCATGATCTGGTGAGAAGGTGGGACAGACCCTCGCCAACAGGATGGAAGCATATTAAAGCAAGACTACAACAAATAAATGTCCCCAAAACATTGATAGGTAATCTGAATAGGTTAAAAGACTTGGATCAAGTCTCGCATGTATCACAACTGAGTACGCCATCGCCCCAAGCAGCAGCAGCGTCTCTGAAGAAGAGAAAGAAGAGAACAAACGGCCAGACTAATCCACGTTTCTCTAAAGTACACAAATGGCTAACATATTAAGTAGACGCTATTATGACATTTCTAACCCCGCCTCCTATGGTGTCGTTAATAGACTGTACAGAGGTGCTTACGGTGTAAGGAAAAAAGATGTTGAGAGTTTTTTGCGGGAACAGGATTCTTATACACTTCATAAACCGGTGAGAAAAAGGTTTAAAACGGCCAAGACAACAGCTGCTTCGATTGACTCTATTTCGCAAGCGGATTTAACAGACATGCAAAGATATTCAGTGTATAACGATGGTTACCGCTACATCCTATTCATAATAGATGTATTCTCTAGATATCTGTGGCTAATTCCCATGAAAAATAAATCGCCTGAAACAGTTGCTAAAGCGACCAAAACGTTGATGTTGAAAGAAAACAGGATTCCTGGCTATTTTTGTACGGATATAGGAAAGAATTTATAGGTCGTGCTTTTCAGAACATGCTGACAGAGTTTAATATCAGCTATTACACTACCAATTCTATAAATGAGGCTTCTTTAGCTGAAAGAGTTCAACGTACCATAAAGGAACACATGCACCGTATTTTACACACAAAAACACATACAGACTTCTAGACATTCTGGAATCATTGGCATCATCCTACAGGGTGTCCCATAAGTCTGGACCCATAGGGATTTATAATATATTTTTTTATTATGTTGCAGGTAAACCATGTCACTGACTAGAGAGGAGAGAGTTCAAGTTATTTTGCTGGTCGGGACCCGCAGTCTCCGGGAAGTGGCCGAAGAATTCAACAATATGCATCCAGACCGCGCACCAATCACACACAGATGTGTTGGCAAGTTGATAGCCAAATTTAAGGAAACTGGATCCGTAGCTGACAAGCCTCGCAGAGGACCTTCAAGGACTGTTACGGAAGACGAAACCAGTACCAATGTGTTGGCTAGCTTCGCTGTCAATCCCAAGAAGTCACTTCGACGCATGTCCAGCGAAACTGGGATCTCCAAGAGCAGCATCCACCGCATCTTGAAACTTCATCACTGGCATCCATACAAACTGCAACTCCATCAGCGTTTAAGTGAAGATGATCCTGATAGGCGAGTTCAGTTTTGCGAATGGGCAGAAGAACAATGCGTGAGTGATGAGACGTTCCCATAAAAAAATTCTGTTCTCTGATGAAGCGAACTTTTATGTTTCTGGGGAAGTCAACCGTCAGAACACTCGATACTGGTCACCAACAAATCCTCATTGGTTTGATCCTTCCAAGGAACAAGGTGCCCAACGCCTCATGGTTTGGTGTGGGATATGGAACGACAGAATCGTTGGTCCCTTCTTCTTTGACGTGACGGTAACCGGTGACACGTACCTCAAGATGTTGCAGGAGGAAGCATTTCCAAGCATGTTGAACCCAGCAGGCGACTACCCGGAGTGGTTTCAGCAGGATGGCGCCCCTCCGCATTACGCCACGACGGTTAGAAATTACCTTACCACACAGTTTCCAGAACACTGGATTGGACGACGAGGACACGTTGAGTTTCCACCAAGGAGCCCTGATACAAGGTGCCCAACGCCTCATGGTTTGGTGTGGGATATGGAACGACAGAATCGTTGGTCCCTTCTTCTTTGACGTGACGGTAACCGGTGACACGTACCTCAAGATGTTGCAGGAGGAAGCATTTCCAAGCATGTTGAACCCAGCAGGCGACTACCCGGAGTGGTTTCAGCAGGATGGCGCCCCTCCGCATTACGGCACGACGGTTAGAAATTACCTTACCACACAGTTTCCAGAACACTGGATTGGACGACGAGGACACGTTGAGTTTCCACCAAGGAGCCCTGATACAAGGTGCCCAACGCCTCATGGTTTGGTGTGGGATATGGAACGACAGAATCGTTGGTCCCTTCTTCTTTGACGTGACGGTAACCGGTGACACGTACCTCAAGATGTTGCAGGAGGAAGCATTTCCAAGCATGTTGAACCCAGCAGGCGACTACCCGGAGTGGTTTCAGCAGGATGGCGCCCCTCCGCATTACGGCACGACGGTTAGAAATTACCTTACCACACAGTTTCCAGAACACTGGATTGGACGACGAGGACACGTTGAGTTTCCACCAAGGAGCCCTGATCTTACTCCGCTGGATTTTTATTTGTGGGGCCACTTGAAAGCCAAAGTGTACGAGGTCAAAATTCAGAACATTTTCCACCTTAAAGCACGCATTGTGGAGGCGTGTCAAGAAATTTCTGCGACTGTGATTCAGAAAGTGCTGTCGCAGTGGAGATTGCGTCTTGAACTATGTGTGCGACACAACGGCGGACACTTTGAACAGATTATGTAATAAATTTTTGGACTATTTTGTAATTTTATTAATTTTGCCCTATGGGTCCAGACTTACGGGACACCCTGTACAACCGCTCACACCATCGCACGATTGGGACAACACCTATCGAGGTTTTAGAAAGAGGTACGCGCCCACAGGTGAGAAGAGATGGAACACCACCACAACCACCACACTCTGCGCCTTTAAAAATCAATGATTATGTAAGGCTGTCGCGATCGGGAAATAAATTCGCGAAGGGATTTGAGCAAGGATGGACACGTGAGATTTTTAAAGTTAGGGCTATGAGACCTAAAGGCGAGATAATGATGTATTACGTTGAAGATTTGAATGGGGAAGAAATCGCAGGAGGCTTTTACCTAGAGGAGTTGCAGAAAGTAGCATTTAATTTAGGAAAAAATGTATTTAAAATTGAGAAAGTTATAGAAGGCAAAGGTTCAGGAAAGAGAAAAATGTACCTGGTGAAATGGCTAGGGTACCCAGAACGCTTCAACACCTATATAAAAGCTGATGCAATAATGAAGCTTAAATAGTATGCAACATGGCTCCTAACCATATCTACGTCACACTCCCGTCCTCCTCCTCCCTGTCTGTACACCCTAACAACACCCTCGCCAACTTTGTGACAGAACTCCAAGGTCCCATTGAATTGGAGCGTGATTCGTATGAGGTGGGGTTATGTGAACTCCAGTTAGCTACCAAATTTTTAACTCTTGAAAATGAGCAAATCATATTTCTGATCATTAGAAGATTCGATGAGTGCGAAAAATTAGGCATAACCTTAGACAATACTCTGCGTTCAGTCCTGTTCGGTGAGGAACGGTACTATAGCACAAATGTATCGCTAGGAATCGGGCATTATGATACAGCCATGGACATTGTGACGGGGTTAAACAAGAGTCTTGAAAGGTCGTACCTGACATACGATTTACTTTTTGAATTCGTAAACATAGATACGCCTGCATGCACATTGAAGTTAAAGTCAACGCTTAGTAGAAATATTAAAGATAAAGAGCTGTTCACAGTTGTGGCTGAGGGCCGATATAGCGCAGCTCCAAAGAGATACCTTTCACGAGGCACAGCATTACTTGTCCAGCTTAATGTATCAATTGAAGAAGGATAAATTGGGTGAAAGCTCTCCGCCCCCAGACATGTGCTATATTTACAGCAATAGCGTAGAGCACCAATTTGTTGGGGACACCCAGGCGCGCCTGCTGCGCATTGCACACATCCCTAACCAGAGGGAAAAGTTTGAGCATTACATATGAGAAGCCCCATTATGTGAATGTTGCGACTAATCTATTAACCAACATCTCGATATATATAAGAACGATTGAGGGAAAAAATTTCCCATTCGGTGATGGGAGCTTAACAGTGAAACTACACTTTCGTCGTTTATAATGACTTGAAGACCATTCACAGTCTACCGAGGGGTGAGGTACTAGCGTGGGAGTGGACTTGGATCCATTTTTTCATCCATACTACGCACCGCTGTCCCACTGTTGAAGAGGGGTGCCAGGTACCTAGGGCGGAAGGCGTTACAAACAGGTTTTAACGCGGCAGAAGATATAATGTGTGGAACTAAGCCTAAAGAAACTCTAAAAAACATTCAAAACGTACACGGGACGAAATCATCAAAGATGCAAAGAGAAAAATGCGTGGTGGCGGAAAGAAGAGATCTGCCAGGAAGAAGGGGTTACCATCACGTGGCGCTAAACGTAAAAGGAAATAAAAAAAGAAGTGCTCTAAGCGTATGAAACCTATGGCTGATCATTTTTTAACTGATATAAGTTGAGGACACTACTCTCACGAATCATAGGCTGACTAATACTTGTCGAGGAAGGTGGCACTATTTCTGACTCGTCATGGCGCGTTTCATCCATCCGTGTAGTTCACAATCCTGTAAACAGAATTAGTTCGCCCACTGCCCCTATAGAATTCGTGATACCCAGCTCAGGCCCTTACTTTTTTGACCCGAGCTGCATGCACATGTACGCTGAACTGCGTATAGCCCATTCTGATGGAACGGACTGCGATGATAGTTACTCTGCTTACCCTGAAACCAACTTTATACACTCCATATTCAGCCAGTGTGAAGTGTATTTAAACCAGGTTAACATCTCGGCATGAACGGGGTACTACCACCTACGAGCCTATCTGGAAAATGTCCTCAACTTTTTAAAAGAAGTGAAGGTCACCTTTTTAGCCGCCAAGGGGTATTACCACACTAAAGATGAAAATGCAATAAATGATAAATTTAAAAATTCTAAAAAAAAGATATTTGAATGTTTTTAACGCCTGCATGCAGACTTCACATTCCAGAAGAATTTGCTTATGAACGGGGTGGATATGAAGTTGAAGCTTACCCGCACGATTCCTGAGATCTGGATAAATCTGGGGTCTGATCAAGAAGAGGGCGCGAAACCCGTTGTGATTCACGTCATGGAGACGTATTTGCGTATACGCCGAGTAAAATTAAGTTCCCCGAAACAAATAGAAATTGAAAAAGACTTAATACACGCCACAGTAAAATACCCAATTAACAGGGTACAGATCAAACTATACACGGTGCCCGCCGGATTGGCCTCGAAGCAGCTAGAAAATGTGGCCCTTGGCGTCCTACCTAAAAGGATATTAATTGGAATGCAGGACCACGCCTCGACGAATGGAAAATATAAAAAGAGTGCCTTTAAATTCGAGAATTTCGGCCTTAAAAATATTACTCTATACGTAAATGGCATCACTTTGGGAGAGACCATGATTACGGAATACTCGTTAGACGCTGTGTTCCCGCTCTGCACGAGAGCATATAGTAGTCTGGCTGATAATACAGGCGCCTGTGACGAACTTGGTTTGGTGTAACGCAGAAAGAATTTGTTGAAGAATTTAACATTTATTCATTTCATATTACGCCTGACTTATCTACTGCCGCAAATACGCATTTAAGTCCACAGCAGAGTGGGAATATCTCAGTCAGGTTGGAATTTGCCAAGCCTATAGACGCGCCTATAAGTGTACTCGTGTACCTCGGATCACAGGCACTAATAGAAGTTGATCGTTTCAGGAACGTGGTCACAGACTTTTAAAATGGACGCGAATACACTCCAGAGAGTAATGAAAAGTGACCGTTTCACACGCTCAAAATTTATCGGTGTGTTTGCGAAGAATGAAATATTGAAGCTGCCAAGTACGAGAAACTGGTACGGGATTATCGTTAACACCGACATTGTGGGGTGTGAGGGGATTCATTGGTTTGCAATCTATTTTAAAAATAGGGAAAGAATGTACTATTTTGATTCACTCGGATTTCAGCCCTGGAATGATTCGGTAATTGTGCAGTGTATCGCGCAATTACACGTACCTGAGATTGTTTGGAACCCATATCGTTTTCAAGAATATTATAGCGAAACGTGCGGGATGTATTGCATTGCATTTCTCATGCACATGTCACGTGCGAAGTGATTTATAAATTTTTTAAAATTATTCGCTTTGTGCGACACAGAGATGAACGATAAAAGTGTATGCAGAGAGAAAAGAAAAAGGTTCCCATATGTTAGCACTCGCTGTAATGTGTAAAGGTGTATATCTATATTGTGTAAAGTTGTATATACATTTGTAACTGTAAAATGTAGACATTAAGACTTATTTAACGACACTGGCTCCGCATCCTGTTTTTAATTATTGTCTGTTTCCATCGTGATTATTTCGATATATATATATATATATATATATATATATATATATATATATATATATCGAAATAATCACGATGGAAACAGACAATAATTAAAAACAGGATGGGATTAATTTTTACGTTAGAGTAAGAACAAATTGTACGCATCGGTCCTATAAGGTTAAGTAAAAATAAAGAGGTACAAGAGAAATGCCACGAATTTAAATGCAGATAATTCTTAAAAGTTTTGGTAATTTAAAATCCTACTGCGGTGCTGAATTATCGAGAAAAATATTATTAAAACTCCACTATATATATATATATATATATATTATGCCGAAATAATCACGATGGACACACAATAATTAAAAACATGATGGGATTTGTTTTACGTTAGAGTAACAAGAAATTGTAACCATAAGTAGATATTCTGAGAGTTTCAAAAGTAAGATTAGCTGAGTGTGCTATGCTCCATCTGCCTGCAACGGGTCTCGAACCAGCAGCCAAATCTTAATAGTTTTTAATATTTCTATCGTAAGTTTTTAATATTTCTAAAATCGTGCCTGTACAAGAAATGTACAAATAAAAACACACCATATATATATATATATATATATATACATATACCGAAATAACCCGAAGGAAACAGAATTAAAAATATTGCGCTTGGCTATATTATTATAAACGAGAAAGAATCCTGGGGTTAATTTTTCTTTGTAGGAAAACTCAGAATAAAGCTAGGTTAGACACTTATATGTTACTTACATTTCAACAGCTTCTTCATTGAACGGATCCGGCATTTCGTCACAATTTTCCGTAACACTCTGGGTAGATAAAAGTTCATCCCGATCTATAGCGCTGAAAATTAGTCGCGTTGCGTGAGCATAAAAGTTTTTATCTTCAATCAATTCCGGAGAATTGTACAACGATAACTGACTCATAGTGTATAAAGCACTAAGCGAACAAACATACGAATTGAGGCTCTGAGATGAGCTGCGCCCTTTTATAAAGGGGGCTTGTGACCAAACCACAAAACACAATCGTTAGCTTCCTATTGGCTAGTGATGAATTTTGGGCTGGGCTTGACGTGTAGGCCTGCATAGCGGCTAAACAGAGGTCCTGGGATCCGCCCACAGGGTTGCGATTGGCTGCCCCGTGAAATTTGGGGCGTGTCAGTTGTCCCCATTCGTGGAGAGACGAGAAACGCTTTGTTTAATGATCTTGCATTCGACCGAGAGAGAGAGAGAGAGAGAGAGAGAGAGAGAGAGAGAGAGAGAGTTGAAGTTGGAATGTGAAACGTTTTATGGCAGTAGCAGTTTACCAGTACATTCTCGTTTGTTGGGAAAGGAAGGGAATTCGTGATGGAGGATATATTCGGTACAATTCGCGTATGCTTGAGAGAAACGCTAACTATGGTTTATGGTACCTTGAAACATAAAAGTGAAAGATATTTGAGCGATAGAATAGATAAATTTAAAAAACAAAGATGTATGATGTACTGCCACATTCAACACGCTTTCGAGCGAACTGAAATAAATTGACCAGTAGCTCTGTAGTATAATTTAAAATGCGTACTTATCTCGAATCTTGGAAATCAGAGAACCGTCAATAAAGAAATAAACATGTGTGTATACATATATATATATATATATATATATATATATTTGAGAAAAGTTCAGAATGGACGGCCGTTTATAATCCCGTAATTAAATTTTTTTTTGTTGTAGAAAGACAAGAAAAACTATGGTTAGCAGAGACATAATTGGGACAATTCGTGTATGTTTGAGATATACACTAAACAACGATTCAATTGCTGATGAAGTTTTAATCTTTATGATCTCGAAATAGACTCCTGCGGAAAGAAGTTTATTCCCTGGATTTTTAATTCGAAATTATCTATCGCTTCCGCCAAACTTCGCAATTTTTAGGACGATGTTTAATATAATTATATATATATATATATATATATATATATATTATTTTTCCATAAATATTTATGTCCTATTGATCAGCTAATTACATCGTTTAATTAGATGTTTAGGAATGCGCTTGTTTATAGCGTTTTCAACTTTTTCCTTCCTTTACCATATTCCCTTTCTAATTACCCATTTGTGCTGCAAATTTTAATGCAACGTGCATCATTTGTCCTGTTTTAATTGTTACAGATGAAAAAGACCGTAATATTAGACTTAAGTCAGACAGAGAGTGAGATAATTAATGCAGTTTGACAAAAATGCTTACACGAATTTTTAGATGATCTTTTTTCCGGAATTGTACATATATAGGTACACCTTTGCTTTCCGTACGAATTGTTCATTCTGGTGAAGCATTACACTCCACCTTAGACCTACTTTTAAACGGGGATATATATATATATATATATCTATATATGGGAATGAACTCAGAATGGTCCCCTGAGTTTTTTATGATACACACAGACCGTGCATGGAACAAGGAACTCTTCTGGGATAATTAAATCCACTATAGTTCGAATAAGTAATGGTAAATGACAAATACCATAGTTTTTCTTTTTCATGATGCTAGCCCGACGTGGGCAGCGGGTCACTCGCAAAGAGATCCCACAAATATAGCTTCCCTCACCAGCTATCTGCAAAGCAGACAGGATCCAGCTTTGGAACATGGATCTAGGGTTTAAAACAGCCTAGCCCTGCTACATTTAGAACCTCAATATAAGCAAAAGACTCGCTGTCTTCACGTCAGATTGAATACATCAAAGAAAAAGGGGTAACTATTATATTTTAGCCAAAAAACCAAAACTGCCAGTTGAGGTTTAAGTTTTGTTTTTTTGGCTAAAATATAATAGTTACCCCTTTTTCTTTGATGTATTCAATCTGACGTGAAGACAGCGAGTCTTTTGCTTATATTGAGGTTCTAAATGAAGCAGGGCTAGGCTGCTTTAAACCCTAGATCCATGTCGCAAAGCTGGATCCTGTCTGCTTTGCAGATAGCTGGTGAGGGAAGCTATATTTGTGGGATCTCTTTGCGAATGACCCGTTGCCCACGTCGGGCTAGCATCATGAAAAAGAAAAACTATGGTATTTGTCATTTACCATTACTTATTCGGACTATAGTGGATTTAATTATCCCAGAAGAGTTCCTTGTTCCATGCACGGACTGTGTGTATCATATATATATAATATATATATATGACAGAAACCCGGAAAGGAAATGTACGTATATAGGCACGCCTTTGCTTTCCGTCCGAATTGTTCATTCTGGTAAAGCTTTACGCTCCAACTTAGACCTAATTTTAAACGGGGAAGTGTATATATATATATATATATATATATATATGAGAGAGAGAAACGTGGAAAGATGTTTACACTCTCCTTAGACCTACGGTTTAACACGGATCATTACGGCACCCTGGCTAGCAGCCGCGGAAGGACGCGCCGAGTCTCGAGCCCGCCTACACTCCACCTTAGACTTAGAGTTTAACGCGGTTGTCCGACGCATATAAACGTAATGGGCGAATAGACGGGTGTGTACGTACCAAACGAAGTATACACTGTGCCAACTGGCTGATGATGCCTGGAGGCACTGGCTGATTAAGCCAGCTGGCTGATTAGGGGCCCTATAAGACAACGGCCGCTCGGCTGAAGTCTTAATATGCGCTTGGCTCCTGCCAGGCGATCCCACCTTATCCCCCAAAGAGGTCTCCCCCAGCGGGGGTTCATTGCAACTTGGGGGATAACTCCGGCTCCAAGTTGCATAACCCCTTGTTGCTCTTGCAACATTCCCCGTCCCCCATTTAGGGGTGCCTTGCAACAAAGGGGGGTTGGCACTATGGGTGCCGTGCAACAAAGGGGGGGTGGAGGTCGACACTATGGGTGCCTTGCAACAAAAGGGGGTGGAGGTTGATACTATTGCAACATCTTGTAACATTTGCAATTGCATTGCACTCTCCCATTTTGCGGTCATACTACTTACCTCAGATGACTGGAGTCAGGGGCATGGAAGTACAGAAAAAGGAAGGCTACATTCAAAAGCGAGTAACCTCCGGACTAAAAATATTTTAGTATGTAAGATGAAAATTAGCATTTCCAAGGATGAAGTATACAACAAAACAATGACGAATCAACTCACTAATAATGAAATCAGAAAAAACACAAAGGTTAACCACTTTATTCCTCAGATGTAGAAAAAGCTCTGTACTCCGGTTAGCGGAAGAATCAGCCAACGGAGGCTTCAGACTGAGGCTAATTCAACCGCAAGAAGACCAGCGAAAACCACTCTTAAAATAAAAACAGAAACACCTTATCCCTTTGTGGTAAAAAACATTAATTTAACCGCTGAAAAATGGCTAGGATTTTGTAGAGCAACGAAGACCAGATCATGCGATTTGCGCATTGTACATTATCCCAAATACTGTAAAATTACTATGAATCGCCTTACACAAGTCATGGTTTGGGATGTTTTTACGTTCATGCCAAAAGGAAACACTTTCGCCGTAAACCGCGAATTCCTTATTCACTGAAACATCCTCAAACAAGATGCTCCGAGAACAATGGAGGAGGGTTGATATTCGTGGTTTCAGCAGGGTGGGACACCTTCCCACACAAAAAAAAATTTGTAAAGTAATCGTTTGCGTAAACCCACAGTCCTACTCTGGAATGACCTCGTAATTCTTCTTGACCTCAAAGCCGGGATCCTGCAAAGATCCTCTTTTGACATAGAAACATTATGGCTGTTCGAGTGGCCCTGGAATTGTGCCGGAACCTTATCATGTCCATGCGGAACAGGATGAAAGCAATCACTGATGCCAAGAGAGGTTCCTCTAAATACGAGTATTAAACCCACAATGAAAATGTAATTCCTTGAAACTTTATTTCATTCCAATGATAATGTTTAGTAAGATAATAAAAACCCACTCTAATAAAGCGAGTTTATTTCCACAACAGTTTCGGTGCCCACTGGCATCCTCTTCGGTGGGTTTTTATTATCATATTTTGATCTTCACCGAGAAAAGTGAAGTTGTTTGCATTTAATAATGTTTAGGTTTATCTAGCCCCTTCGTAACGGCAAGGGCCATGTGACGATCGCTACATTATTGGGTTTGCATCACCTATATATATTTCTTTATGTATTTGTTTTATGTTGCTTTGTATAATCAATGCAAATTTCTTTCAGGAAATATAATTGCGTTGATTTCTGAGCTTCGTTCAGAAGTTGAAGGTCTGCAGAGCTCCTTTGAAAAGAAGAAATCAAGAACAAAAGAGTTGGAACAAAGAATTCGACATTCAAATTACATTTCTTCTCATGAAGAACTTGAAACTGAAACAGGTTTGTAGGGATGACTGAAGTCGGATTTTAATGGCTATAAAATTAGTAAAGCCAAGGCATTATTAGCTAAAAGTTATTTGGTGCTACTATAGTATGCGGTCTATCTACGATTCGGCGGTCTACCTTTTAAATATAGCTTCTTATCTTGTTCACTAATTGTTTGTTTACATCCCAATGTCAATCGCTCTTGACGAATGGTTAGGTTTAGTCATAATATTTTCGTTAGTTTTAACAAAAATATCATGACTAAACCTAACTAATCGTTGGTAGACCGCATACTATAGTAGCACCAGTTATTTGGTATATATTAGCTTTGAATTTAGAACGTTTAATAACAAAATTTTGATATTTCTCATCTTTTAATTGTAAATAAGGTCATAAATGAACTATTTATTGTAGCATAAGTAATGATTTCTTTATTTGTTTGCATTCGTTACAGTTGAGGATAACTTAAAATAAACAAAACTTGTTCAGAGACTGTCATTGAGTTTTGTCTTTAAGTCAATGCTTTCATTGGTAGATTAGGCATTATTTTATACATACAGTATTTGTATTGAACACAGTTTTTCAGAAGACGAAACTTTATTTTAGTTTATGACTATTTTTTGTCTTTTAAAGTCCCTGTCTTTCAGATAATTTTTCACCGGTTCGAGATGTCTGAAACATGATGTTTTTAGTATACACAATATACTGTACTTTTTAAGCTTGGGCTTTTACTGTAGTTTTAGATTGCTGCCTAAATGATAAAGGTAGTTTTGTAGAAAAGCTTCACAGTTTTTATCTTTCTAAACTTTTGGGGATTATATATAATATATACTTACTTTTGTTACTTTTGTTGAGTTTGAACGACGGTTCAGGATCGACCTGCGGTCGGCCCTCTGCAGCATCCCGCCTCATTTGCTGGACTTAGTAAAGGAGGGAATTGCTCTCTGATCGCCTCCTGCCCTCGTAGCCAGCCACGCATGGCTGGTTAGGGACTTTTCACAAGAATCTGTCCAGCTGGTTCTTGAAGTTATTCAGGTCGGTATGCTGGAGATTCCTCACTTCTTTTGGAAGGACATTGAAAAGCTTTGAGCCCCGTATTCTGAGGGTATTTTCCATCCTCGTTTTCATGGCTCCTTGTCCCACCGCAGCTGGGATCGTACAAAATCTGCCTCTTCTCTCATTCCAGTTTGTTTCTATTTCATTTCTGAGGTTAAGGACAGAGCCCTCAATTATTTTCCATATGTATATTATTGTGTACGCTCGCGCCTTCTTTCAAGAGAGTAGAGTTCCAGGGATTGTAGTCGAGACTAGTAGTCTTCACCTTCCGTTTTCTCTATCTTAGACGTAAAAGTCATTTGTATAGCTTCAATGCTCCCAATGTCTCTTTTTCTGTGTGGGCTTGTGAGTACTGAGCAATACTCAATTATTGGTAGGACTAGACTCTTACATAATTTGAGCATGATGTTTGCTTTTCTGCTGCGGGAGCTCCTCCAGATGATTCCCATTATTTTTCTAGCCGTTGTGATTTTGATTTTATAGTGCTCTCTGAATTCTGCATCCGACGACATTATTACTCCAAGATCCCTGACTTGTGGATTTGTTGTTATCTATTTGGCTTGCTGAGTTTTGTACCCTTTTTCTGTAGCTCTTTGTTATTACCGTATCTTAGAAGTTGGAATTTTTCTTCGTTGAACTTCATATTGTTGTCTTCTGCCCACTGGAATAATGTTTCAATGTCGTTTTGTAGTTTTCTTATGTCATCTTCGTTCAATATTTCCTTACATATTTTGTGTCATCTGCGAAGCATGATACAATACTGTCCTTAATATCTGCATCAATATCTGCAATCATTATTATGAACAGCAAGGGAGCTAATACTGTCCCTTGTGGGACAGAGCTCACGACTTCCGAGACTTCCGATTTAACTCCGTTTACCACCACTCTTTGCGTTCTTTGCGTCAAGAAATTAAATATCCACCTTCCTAGCTTTCCAGTAATTCCTGTATCCTTAAGTTTGTGTGCTATGATTCCATGGTCACATTTATCGAAGGCTTTAGCAAAGTCAGTATATATTACATCAATGTTTTGTCCTCGACACAATGTTCCTAATATTTCTCCTGGTGGTCTAGTAGCTGTGACAGGCATGATCCCGCCCTGAAGCCATGTTGATTTGGGTTGTATAAGTCTTTTTCTTGTAGGTAGTAGGTATTTTGCCTCTAATTATGCGTTCAAAACACTTTATAAGGTGTGAGGTGAGAGCCACTGGCCGATAATTTTTGGGCATTGCTCTGTTACCACCTTTAAATAGGGGGCAATGTTCGCGTTCTTTAAGGGGAGTGGAATTTGTCCTGTGTCGAGTGATTTCCTCCATAGTAAGTATAGCGGTTTTGCAATACTCTCTTTGCATTTCTTCAGAAATGTGGCACTCCATGTGTCTGGCCCTGGCGCTGAATTGTCTCGCATCTGTGATAAGGCCGTAATTACATCTCCTTCCGTGAACTCGAAGTCCATTAATAGGTTTGTGCCGGGATTTGTTCTTGGTTGATCTGTTCAATGTCGAAAAACTCGTCTGGGTTTTCCACTTCCATCTCGGACTTAGGGGTGCTAAACACAGATTTAAATTGTTCCCTAAGCAGTTCACTTATTTCTTTCGGGTCATTTGTGTATTCGGCCTCCCCGTCTATCAACGGTCCAATACTCTCTTACACTGCATTTTCCTTTTCGCAAAAGTGTAGAAGTATTTTGGGTTATTTTTTATGTTTTCTGCTACCTTGTTTTCCTCCTCGTTTGTCTTATGTATGAATGTTTGCTTTAGGTCCATTTCTATTTCGCCAAGTTTCCTCTCTAGTTTGAGTCTCTTTGCATCAGTTCTGCATCTGTGGAGATGTTTTACGGTTTGTCTTCGTTGCCTGAATAGAGTCCTGATTTTCCTCTCGAGCTTGCTACGTTTTCTTTCCTGTCTCTCTGGAATATGTTTCAGTATTATAGGTTTGGTTTCCGTCTCTATTATACATAGTATTTCTTGTGGAGTCTTCTCGTGTAGTAGCAATTCCCAATTTACCTCCTTTAAATCTTTATTTACGTTTTCCCAATTTACTTTCTTTGAATTTATGTTTAAGCCTTCAAATATTCCATCTGCCTCTCTAGGATGCGTTTTCGGACCTCTGGGTGCTAACTTCAATTGTATATCGATGAGGTTATGGTCGGAGAACTTTGTGTGCGTTACTTTTTTATTTATTATTATCTCGTTGTTATTTGTCCAATTAAATCCAAAACGTTCTCCTTTCTCGTGGCTTCACAGATTTCCTGGGTAAGGGCGTAATGTTCCATAATATCTAATAGCATTGTTGCTTGGGTTCTGTCATCTTTAGTAATGTTGCCATGAAACTTCTCAACATATATAACTTCGTCATTTTTCTTCCATGATATGAATGGGAAATTAAAATCTCCGAAAATTAGAATATTTGTTGCTGGAGTTTCAAGTAATTTTAATATGTTTTCTATTTCATTTGTAGCAAATTGGAATTCACTTTTTGTGGTGTTTGGTGGTCTGTAGATGTTCATAATGGTTAGGTTCAGTTCTTTTACTTCTAATATAATAACTTCAACTGTGCTGTTTGATTTCTTTACCCTCACTTCACATGTGTAAGTGTTTTTCACGTAGATACAACACCCTCCTCCTCGTCTAGCCACTCTATCTGCTCTGTATATGTTGTAGTCCAGCAATGCTATTTCAGTATTCTCGATGCAGTTTTCACAGCCTTTTTCGCACTTATGTAAGTGTGTTTCCGTTAGGCATATGATATCTATGCTGGTTTCCGTAGCTAAATTTTGCAAGTATTGTAATTTGCAGTCTGCATGGTCCGTATAGAGGCCTTGTATATTTGTGTATAATACATTTACCGGGTTTCTAATCTTCGTGTTCGATTCTCCTAAATGATGGTCGTTTCCTGGTCGATGTCGGTTCCTGTTTGGTGTTATTGGTTGGGCCGCTGCATTTGGGAGTATTGGGGTTGCGGCCCGTGATACCACTGTTGTTGTTGTATTATTAGTGGGTGGTGATGTGGGTAATGTTGTGGTGCATATGTTTGCGGCGTTCTGTCTCTCCTTGTTAGAAGGGCAAGCTGAGCTTTTATTATTCTCATTTCTTCTAAAAAATATGTTTCATTACTCTTGCTATTTCTTCTATGTCGAATATGATCTGTTCTTTCCCGTTCTCTTCTTTGCGTACCCTTTATGTGAAAATGCGGGCACTCTATGTTCAGGCATTTTTTCTCAGTAATTGACTGTCTGCACATACGAGGGTGAAAAAAGTTGCAGTTTGGTCCGTACTTGCACTTCCCATTCCTCATCATATAGAAGCATTTTGTAGGGTGATTGTATATGCAGTTTGAGCCATATTTGCACGCACCTATTTTATAATATTCGCATATGGCCCGTCGTTTAAATTCCCTCTGTGTCTTATGTGATTCGATTTCCTTCTTCTGCTTCGCCACCACTTCTTCCCTACTCAGTGGGGTTGTTTTCTTTGGTGTGTATTTCGTATCTCCCTCTTCTGCCGTGGGTACCTCTTTTTCTGAGGCTGCTTTCGCCCCTCCCTGTAGTGTGTTTTCTTTTCCTTCTCGGTTGTGTAGGCGTTTTCTGTTTCATGTTTTTCTGTCGGTAGAGCTGCTGTACTTGATTCTTCTATTTCAAAATTTTGTGTTCTCCTCTGTACTAATTTTCTAATTATATATATAATATATATATATATATATATATAACACACACACGAGGGTAATTCAATAAGGATCCGCACTTTTTATTTTCACAATTTTATTTTCACATCTGATAGATTATAAACACATCACTTCCCAACATAGTCTCCCTGTTTCTCAATACACTTAGTCCAGTGATCTACAAGCTTCCGAATGCCATCACAAAAGAATGTTTTTGGCTGTGTGCATAGCCAGTCATGCACCGCCTCCTTCAGGTCATCATCGCCTTGGAATCGCTGACCTCTCAAAGCGTCTTTTAGTGGTCCAAACAGGTAAAAATCCGAAGGTGCCAGGTCTGGACTGTAGGCTCGATGGTCGAGAACTTCAAATTTAAGTTCTTGAAGGCATTTTCTAGTCTGTGCAGCGGTATGAGGGCGCGCATTGTCGTGTAACAGAATAACATCTTCCAACAATCTCCCTCTCTGTTTTGTGCGAATTGCTTGCTTTAACTCATTCCGAAGCATGTCAGAATACGATGCACTTGTTACTGTCGTTCCAGGGTCTAGATAATGTTCAAGGATAGGGCCTCGTGTATCCCAAAACAGTGTTAGTATAACTTTACATGCTGACGGCTGCGCTTTGAACTTCTTTGCAAAGGGAGATGTTGGATGCTTCCATTGCATGCTCTGTCGTTTGCTTTCTGGGTCATGGTGATTGATCCAGGTTTCATCTCCAGTGATAATGCGCTCCAAAAAGTTTTCACCTTCATTATGATACTGCGCCAAAAAACGAGAACAGACGTCCATACGATTACGCTTGTGCTCTTCTGTCAACTGTTTAGGCACCCATCTTGCACAAACCTTGTGAAAGCCAAGAATGTCATGAACTATCAAATAGGCTGACCCTTGACTGATGTTTAATGAAGATGCAATTTCTTTTATTGTTAATCTTCTGTCACCGAAAATCATGGTTAATGTTGACGGTCGTCCTGAGCCCTCAGCATCTGTCACACATGTCCGACCTTCCTTGAACATTTGAATCCACTCGTACACACTTCACCGTGGAAAGGCATTATTCCCATACTGAGCACATAAGCGCGTGTGAATTTCAGCTCCTTTCACACCTTCTGCCCACAAAAAACGAACCACGGATCTCTGTTCTTCCTCAGTACAAATTGAAAGCGGTGCAGCCATGTTCACTAATCGTATGATATGTGACAATTACACGTCGCCTAAATAAGCCTATACTGTTGCTAGCCTAAATAAGCCTGTAGATCTCAGTTTGGCTCGTTATTACGAGTATATTATATATACTATATTATCACAAAAATAAAAAGTTCGGATACTTATTGAAGTACCCTCGTATATGAATGAATGATGCAAACCCACGAGGAAAAAGAAAAATGATTCCAAGGCCTTTCGTGTATTCAGAAGTACACCTCGTCAGGGAATGAAGGGAGAAGGCGAGATGACAAAAATATATACAGCGGGACAGAAAAACAAAAAGATTAGCACATGATTAAGAAGAGTTGATTAGAGGCAAAAGGTATTTTAAAAGGATATTGTAAATTTTATACATTTCCGCACTGTTATTTAAATTATTTTTAAAATGGATAAATGCACATTCTGGAATATTCCTTTCAATTATATCTCTGTTTTTAATGAGCGCTTTAAAACTATCCCACTTGATACTATGATTACATCTATACATATGGTTAAGCCAGAGCTTTCCAAACTTTTAACGTTGGCGACAAACTATTTAAGCATAACAATTTTCACGACACAATTAATTTTTGTTATCAAATATCAAATATCAGATAATTTTTCAGTAGGTGGTTTATCTTGTAGCCGATTTTGTTGATAGAAAAATCAAAATTTTCAAAATACAAAAAACACATGTGTCGCGACACACCAGTTTGGAAAGCTCTGGGTTAAGCAATGCATTAGAATTATTTGCTGTTCTACACGCATATTTATGCTGTATTACCCTAATATCTAATGTTTTACCCGTTTGGCCTCTATATACTGAGTCACATTGTGTACATCCGATCGAATACACACAACCAACCACATTATCAGGGCTAGTCTTTAGTAGGTGTGATTTAACAGTATCATTATACTTAAAGACTACATTGATACCAATTGCTCTAAGTCGGAAGATATTGAAAATTTACATGGTAAAGTAGGCTAAGGATATTTTTTTTTACGCTTAAATTCCTTTAGGTTACACTATTATAATACCTATTCTTGGCTTCCCTAAGGCAGTTGTCTAAAAATGAAATAGGATAACATAATTTAGTACCAATATTCATGATATTGCATAACTCGGAATCTAAAAATTCAGGACTGACAACTCTCAGTGCTCTAAGAAACATAGCAGAGAAAATAGAAGATTTAATCGAGGGATGATGGTCAGAATAAAAATGCACATAAGAGTTATTATTAGTAGACTTACGATAAACTTAAAATTTGAACTGATTAAAGCATCTCCAAATTTTTAGATCCAGAAAAGATAAGCTTCCATTATTTCTTTTTCAACCGTGAACTTAATAGATGGGACTAAATTGTTGAACTTACCAAGAAATAAGTCAACATCCAAATTATTAGGCCGAAGACAAAAATATCATCATATACCTGTACCAAAGAAGGTTAAAATTAACAATAGTAGGCAAAATTCTACTTTCAAAAAATTCCATATACAGGGTGTTTCAGGAGGAAAGGTCAATACTTCGGGAGGTGATAGTATCGGTCATTGTGAGAAAAAAGTTCATATGAACATGTGTCTAATTCTGAATGGTTACGGAGATAGAGCTGTTTGAATCTGATGCGCGCGCAGCTCTTCCTCCCTCTTCCCTCCCCTATAACCTTGAACCATGTCAGCTGTAATGTAAGCATGTAACATAAGTCAATCGACAGCTGACTGTTACAAAAGAAAGAAAGGTTACAAAAGAAAGGTGGATACACGAGACGAATTGCTCGCGCGCATTTTGGATGCTGCTGCCCGCATAAAGGAACGTCAAGATCAACTCAGACGAATAACACGCGATCTTCGCACACGAGTTGCAAAGTGCATTGAGGTTGACGGGGATTTTCGGAAACGTATTGTAAACTGTAACAAATTTGTCATTTCTGTATCTGATACCATTCAAACTGCCAATGTTTAAACATTAAATGTTAGAAACAGTAATTGGTTTCTCTTTCTTGATTACCATTAACAATGCTTTTGTATTTCTAGATTCAAACAGCTCTATCTCCGTAACCATTCAGAATTAGACACATTGTCATATGAACTTTTTTTCTCACAATGACCGATACTATCACCTCCCAATGTATTGACCTTTCCTCCTGAAACACCCTGTATAAGTTAGCTAAACCGGTGAGAGGGGATTTCCCAGCGCCAATCCAAACACCATAGCATAAAACTTATTTTCAAACTGAAATTTACAATCTTCGACGCAAAGCTTAATTAACTCAATAAGATTGTTGTGTTGAACAGGGAAAGAATATTCAGAGATCTTATCTTTTAAAAAATCAAGTAGGTCATCAACAGGGACTTTTGTGAATAACGAGCATACATCAAAACTTACCATTTCAAAAAATAAGTTTTATGCTATGGTGTTTGGATTGGCGATGAGAAATCCCCTCTCACCGGTATTAGCTAACTTACATATGGAATTTTTTGAAAGCAGAATTTTGCCTACTATTGTTAATTTTAACCTTCTTTGGTACAGGTATATAGATGATATGTTATGCCTTTGGCCTAATAATTTGGATGTTGACTTATTTCTTGGTAGGTTCAACAATTTAGTCCCATCTATTAAGTTCACGGTTGAAAAAAAAAAATGATGAAAGCTTATCTTTCCTCGATCTAAAAATTCGGAGATGCTGTAATCAGTTCAAATTTGAAGTGTATCGTAAGTCTACTAATAATAACTCTTATGTGCATTTTTATTCTGACCATCATCCTTCGATTAAATCTTCTATTTTCTCTGCTATGTTTCTTAGAGCATTGAGAGTTGTCAGTCCTGAATTTTTAGATTCCGAGTTATGCAATATCATGAATATTGGTACTAAATTATGTTATCCTATTTCATTTTTAGACAACTGCCTTAGGAAAACCAAGGATAAGTATTATAATAATGTAACTGTAAAGGAATTTAAGTGTAAAAAAAAAATATCCTTAGCCTATCTTACCATGTAAATTTTCAATATCTTCCGACTTAGAGCAATTGGTATCAATGTAGTCTTTAAGTATAATGATACTGTTAAATCACGCCTAATAAAGACTAGCCCTGATAATATGGTTGGTTGTGTGTATTCGATCGGATTTACACAATGTGACTTACTATATATAGGCCAAACGGGAAAAGCGCGAGATATTAGGGTAAAACAGCATAAATATGCATGTAGAACAGCAAATACATATATATATATATATATATATGCGTGTAGAACAGCAAATAATTCTGATGCATTGCTTAACCATATGTATAGATGTAATCATAGTATCATGTGGGATAGTTCTAAAGCACTCGTTAAAAACAGAGATATAATTGAAAGGAATATTCTAGAATGTGCAATTATCCATTTTAAAAATAATTATAATTTCAATAACAGTGCAGGAATGTAAAAATTGACAATATCCTGTTAAAATACCTTTTGCCTTTAATCAACTCTTGTTAATCATGTGCTAATCTTTTTGTTTTTCTGTCCCGTTTTATATATTTTTGTCATCTCGCCTTCTCCCTTCATTCCCTGACGAGGTGTACTTCTGAATACACGAAAGATTTGGAATCATTTTTCTTTTTCCTTGTGGGTTTGCATCATATATATATATATATATATATATATATATACACACAAACTCAGAATGGTTCCCTGAGAACATTATATGTTAAACACAGACCGTGCATGGAACAAGGAACTCTTCTGGGAAAATTAAATCCACTATAGTCCGAATAAGTAATGGTAAATGACAAATACCATAGTTTTTTCTTTTCCTGATTTTAGCCCGACGTGGGCAACGGGTCTCTCGCAAAGAGATCCCATAAATATAGCTTCCCTCACCAGCTATCTGCAAAGCAGACAGGATCCAGCTTTGGGACATGGATCTAGGGTTTAAAGCAAGCCTAGATCCCTACATTCAGAACCTCTATATAAGTAAAAGACTCGTTGCATTCACGTCGGGTTGAATAAATCAAAGAAAAAGGGGGTAACTATTGTATTTTTAGCCAAAAAAACCAAAACTTAATGTCCCGGTTGAGGTTTAAGTTTTGGTTTTTTTTGGCTAAAAATACAATAGTTACCCCCTTTTTCTTTGATTTATTCAACCCGACGTGAATGCAACGAGTCTTTTACTTATATAGAGGTTCTGAATGTAGGGATCTAGGCTTGCTTTAAACCCTAGATCCATGTCCCAAAGCTGGATCCTGTCTGCTTTGCAGATAGCTGGTGAGGGAAGCTATATTTATGGGATCTCTTTGCGAGAGACCCGTTGCCCACGTCGGGCTAAAATCAGGAAAAAGAAAAAACTATGGTATTTGTCATTTACCATTACTTATTCGGACTATAGTGGATTTAATTTTCCCAGAAGAGTTCCTTGTTCCATGCACGGTCTGTGTTTAACATATAATGTTCTCAGGGAACCATTCTGAGTTTGTGTATACTAAACGGACGTGTTACGTGCCTTGAAAAGTGGACGCTCAATGTCCCGGTTGAGGTTTAAGTTTTGGTTTTTTTTGGCTAAAAATACAATAGTTACCCCCTTTTTCTTTGATTTATTCAACCCGACGTGAATGCAACGAGTCTTTTACTTATATAGAGGTTCTGAATGTAGGGATCTAGGCTTGCTTTAAACCCTAGATCCATGTCCCAAAGCTGGATCCTGTCTGCTTTGCAGATAGCTGGTGAGGGAAGCTATATTTATGGGATCTCTTTGCGAGAGACCCGTTGCCCACGTCGGGCTAAAATCATGAAAAAGAAAAAACTATGGTATTTGTCATTTACCATTACTTATTCGGACTATAGTGGATTTAATTTTCCCAGAAGAGTTCCTTGTTCCATGCACGGTCTGTGTTTAACATATAATGTTCTCAGGGAACCATTCTGAGTTTGTGTATACTAAACGGACGTGTTACGTGCCTTGAAAAGTGGACGCTCAATGTCCCGGTTGAGGTTTAAGTTTTGGTTTTTTGGCTAAAAATACAATAGTTACCCCCTTTTTCTTTGATTTATTCAACCCGACGTGAATGCAACGAGTCTTTTACTTATATAGAGGTTCTGAATGTAGGGATCTAGGCTTGCTTTAAACCCTAGATCCATGTCCCAAAGCTGGATCCTGTCTGCTTTGCAGATAGCTGGTGAGGGAAGCTATATTTATGGGATCTCTTTGCGAGAGACCCGTTGCCCACGTCGGGCTAAAATCATGAAAAAGAAAAAAACTATGGTATTTGTCATTTACCATTACTTATTCGGACTATAGTGGATTTAATTTTCCCAGAAGAGTTCCTTGTTCCATGCACGGTCTGTGTTTAACATATATATATATATATATATATATATATACATACATATACACATTTTAACTGCAAACAACACAGTATAATTAATATAAAGAACGATACGTTTAGAAGAGTGTCCGCACAAGAGGAGGAGAGAAAACGAGCAATGATAACTTGGGCACCACCTGGGAGGTGCTTCATTTTTCACTACTCGTTTTCTCTCCTCTTCTTGTGCGGACACTCTTCTAAAAGCGTTGTTCTTTACATTAATTATACAGTATTGTGTTGTTTGCAGTTAAAATGTGTATATGTCTTTCTGATATATGTCTTTCTGGTATCTATTGTTAATATTGACCGACGGAGGGAACGAAACGTTGTCTCTCCAAGGACTGGCAATTTTATTTCAACTTATCATCCGAAAGAAAAAAGAGGATACGTGTATACACGTATATATTTTGTTTGTTCGCTGATGTATGAATTTATATATTATATTTTTATAAAAATATAATTAAAAAAAAACAATAAAAAATAAAAAAATAATCAGTTATTCATTTGAGTTCGTGGTGGTTTCACGTGTGATTACAGTCGCGGAAGACTTTTTAACAGGGTGCATCCTCGTTTTATTTCATAAGAGTTGCGTAACTAATTATTTCGTAAATCAATATTTGCGTAGTTCGCTCAGTTAACACGTATAAGAGTAAATATTATGACTAATGAACTAAATATAAATTGGATGATGCGTTTATTGTAGCTTATTTTGAGAAAATATCGTATAAACTTTTCCCTTTTTTAACAAAGTTTATACTAATTCAAATGCGTTAATCAATTGCGCTTTCTACAGATTAAAGCAAATTGTTGACTTTTTTCATTTGCAAATAATTTTTCTACCACTCTGTAAAAGGTATGAATTTACTGTATGTATTACATACATCATCAATTTATTTCAGGGGATGAGAATGACGCGTGCAAACTTTGAAATCCTGCAAGGATTTGTTCGGTGGTTTTGAAAAAAGCCCTGAAAAAAAAAAAAAAACATTCGTCAGCCAGACTCTGTATTGAGCGGACGCATTTCCTGAGCTCTCTGATATTGCATCTACTTTTGCATATTGCTGATAATTTTACTTTTGGAAAGTTTTGGATTTTATATACTTGCGTTTATATTCACATTGTTATAGTTAAGTAATTAAATAGTGGATTGTAGCGATTTAGAAGTTTTCATAGCGTGCCGGCTTAATTTAACTTATACTTGTGACGGTTATAAACTGATTTTAACTGCGCGATGCCGTCACAGAAAGCGTCGTGTGTTAGGTGTCGGGTAAACCGGTGGTATTTGGATTTTAAAGATAATAACGGCGGTCCTATGGCGATTACCAAGAGATCAGTTTGTTTCTTTTGCGAGTTAAGAGAGGGAATAGTTGACACTAGCAAAAGATCGGCGCTACGCGCCGATTTTGCTAGATCTGCGGTGCTTGAACCTTCGACTCAAACCGAATTATGCGCCTACGGCGTATTTTATTTTGAACATCAATAGCCCTTTATCTGGATATCGTTCCCATTCCTCTCACCTTGGGCTTCAGTAATTAGGGTGCCTGTGGCCCTCCAATTACTGGCGAACCAATTATTCAGTCAATAAAACTACAGAAAAGAACGCAGCCATGAAAATCTAAAACTTCACAAATCTTGATACGATGAACTCGGATGTGAAGCTCAAGATTTTCATGACTGCGTTCTTTTTTATAGTTTTATTGACCAAATAATTGAACCGGCAGTGATTGTGGGGTCGCAGGCCCCTAATTACTGGGGGTTCAATTATTTGGTCAATAAAACTATAGTCATGAAAATCTTAAGCTTCACAAATATTGACACAATGTGAAGCTCAAGATTTTCATTGCTGCGTTCTTTTCTACAGTTTTATCACGGTGCTCGGGGCCCTCGGGCCCAGTAATTGGTGGTGCTGGGGGGGGCTGGTCACACATATATTTTCGTTCATTACTCATCACCCCCATCCACCATACGAAGTTTGGTCGAAATCAGTTCAGAAACGTAAAAGTTTTTTCTGCGGACAGAGAGGCAGACACATTTTTGCTAAATTATAATCGTAATGATGCCCGATTAGGTTAATTAAATGGCCGGTTAGGTCAACTGAATGCCGATTAGATTAATTGAATGCCCGGGTACGTTAATTGAATGCCCGGTTAGGTTAATTGTACACCCTTGACGATTGGTTAGGTTAAGTCATGATATTTTCGTTAAAGCCAACGAAAATATCACGACTTAACTAACCAATCGTCAAGGGCGTACAGATGACCTAACCTGGCATTCAATGAACCTAACCGGGTATTCAATAATTTTACCATAGGTTTCGTAATGATCTTGATGACGTCATTTAATGTTTTAAAATTAATTATTTAATTGCTATTTTCTTACTTACAGCGACAGGCATAATGATATTAGGATACCTAATAGAAATTTTGTAATATTTTAAAGTGGGGAAAATAAATAATTTTCTAACAATGATCTTCAACTATAAAAGCGCATCTAATCAGATAACTTAATTAGCGTATTTCTATGACAACTAAAAAATAGAATGATAAATCAATATCCTATCAAATTGTTTGTGTATATGTAAAATTATTTGTACAAAAGCCACAGTAATAAAACGCATAAAAGTCACGGTCAATAATTTCGAGTGTGGCTCGTTTAACTTTAAACTTGTGTTTATTTAATTTGCCCGTTTTAAGTATGTAATTTTTTGTATTGAATCGATAAAGAAATCTTTTGTGAATCGAAAAATGTTGAAATTATAACAAATATCAAAATATTTTGTATAAAACTCATTGAATTTTAAAAATGCATGTTTGTTTTTAGTTTTTTGCAAAAAGTTCTTTATGAATTTTAAAAATATATACTTTTTTAAATTGAGTCGATAAATAAATCTTTTGTGAATCGAATGATATTAAATGTTTAGTAAATATTGACTTATTTTGTGCCAAAATTATGATTAAAAATGAAAAATTAATAAAATGCGTGTACAGACATGGGAAGAACTGTACCCCTAAAAGGGGGGAAGGAATTATGTTAGGGAATTTTTTTTAGCATGGGCACTGCACAATAAAAAGACGCATCGAATGTTGTAAACTGCATTGTTCTACACCAATTGTAGCGACCTGTAGGTGTGCGCAAAAAAACTGTTTCATATATATATATATATCTATCTATATATATAAGGCTTCATTTCTGAAATAGTATATTAGATAAAACGCAGTGTACGTGAGGCAACGCTTAATGAGGGCAGGGGTAGGGCTACGGTTGACGAAACCCAAACCAATACTAACGTTGAAGACGTTAGTAATTTGAAGGGTGAGGTGCGTAACCTAGTTTCTAGTTTGGGTAGCCTATCGGGAAGGTTGGATAGAGTTGAGGAAGGGGTTAAGGTTGGTCCGAGATTAGTAGATGGGGAGGGTTTCAGAGAAGTTAAGGGTGGAGCTAGACCGCGTACTTTAAGTGATAGGAATCCCCCCTCTATCGAGGTTTCGAACCCTTTCGCCCATTTGGAAAGGGACGTGAATGAGGGGTGTTAATGTACCCTTCGTAAAGCTCTGGTCCGAATTCAGTGATCCTTGCCTTTTTATAAAAGATGGGGGTGCATTTTAACGAAACAGGTAATGCTTGGCTTGGTAGGATAATTGACGAAAACATACGGAAGCTGTATAGGTCGAAGCCTTCTTCAAACGTTGTGGGTCCGGGGAACGCGGGCCCGACGTGAAAAATAGTTTAAAACGCCGGCCCGTTTTAAAAATAACTTAAACGTCTTTTATTGTAACGCGCGTAGTATTAGAAATAAATTAAGCGAATTTAAGGCGATAATTTATTCCGGTAACTACGATATGGTTGCTATCACTGAAACGTGATTAAATACCATGACTCGGGACTTGTTGGGGGAACTTGATATACTGGGTTTTAAACTCTTCACTAATGATAGGTTACATAGGTTTGGTGGCGGCGTTTTGCTGTACATTCGTAATTCCCTTAAGGTTGTCGAGGTTAAGATAGATTTCCAGGCAGCAATTAATGCGATATACGTTGAAGTTAGTGCGCGTAGTATTAGTTTTAATTTTGTTGTTGTTTATAGACCTACAGTTCAACCCCTCGATACCGATACTAGATTTTACTCACTTGGTAACTTTATTGACAATCGGAATAGTATAATTGTCGGAGACTTTAACTGCCCTAATGTTAATTACGAGACTTTTACTGGTAATTAGGAGGGTTTGAGATTGATTGAGTTCATGAAGATAATTTTTTACGACAGATGGTTACCGAACCAACGCGCGGTGACAATATTTTAGATTTGGTGATGACAAACGGCGAAAATATAGTCGAGGTTTAGAAGTAGGCGAGAGTTTAGGATGTAGTGATCATCAAATTCTTAGGATTAAGTTATTGATAGAAAAAAGTAAGGATAGTAACATAATAGAAGTCCCTGATTTTCGTAGGGCCAATTTTGATAGTTTTGCGGACAGGAGGAGAGTAGTGGACTGGGATAACTTATTTATGGGTAATGATACAAATTTGGATTGGGAAGCGTTTACAGAAAGTTTTATGAATAATGAAAAGGAGTTTATTCCTCGTAGGCCCAAGCGCGCTAGAAATCATGGCAGGCCCAAGTGGTGGAGTAGGGAAATAGGCGAGTTCATAAACGAGCGTAACAGAGCGTATAGACTTAATAAGCGCAATGGCACGGCAGCTAACTTTAATAGATATATCGAGCTTAGACGTCAGGTTAAACGATCAGTTAGGAATGCTAAGCGTAATTTAGAGATACTTATAGCTGCGGATAGTAAACATAATCCAAAAAAGTTTTTTGAATACGTCAATAATCCTAAGCGATAAAAGATAATATAGGCCGTCTAGTGGATGTTAATGGCGCTTTGGCTTCTGACGCTCAGGCAATGGCGGGTATTTTCAATAACTTTTTTGCGACAGTTTTTACCGTAGAAGACGTAAATAATGTCCCCGACGTGGACGATATTGTTCCATTCAGTAGCGAGACTATTTTGGATGAAATAACTGTTTACGAGGGTGAGATTGCGAATTATATCGATAGGCTAAAAGTTAGCAAGGCTCCAGGCCCTGACGCTTTTTATCCCAGACATTTTAAAGATTTGAAAGACGTTATCGTCCATTTTTAAAAAAGGCGACCGCACAGTAGCTAGCAATTATAGGCCTATTAGCTTAACGTCAATTGTCGGTAAACTTTTAGAATCCGTAGTTAGGGATCGTATCATCGATCACTTAGAAAGTCGAGATTTGATTAATAGTAGTCAACATGGGTTTCGACGCCAGAGATCTTGTTTAACTAATTTGTTAGAATTTTATAACGAAATAGTGCGCGAATACGATAGGCATAGAGCGGCTGACGTTATTTATTTAGATTTTAAAAAGGCGTTCGATACAGTTCCGCATAGAAGATTAATTGCGAAGGTTGAAGCGCACGGTATACGCGGTCTGGTAGCTAACTGGTTAGAGGAATGGCTTCGTGCTAGGAGACAGATGGTCGTTGTTAATGGTAGTGATTCGGGGTGGTTGGATGTAGGTAGCGGTGTCCCACAGGGTTCAGTGTTAGGCCCATTGCTATTCGTAATTTACATTAACGACATAGATGTAGGATTGACTAGTAACGTGTCAAAATTCGCGACGATACTAAAATAGGGTAAGGTTGTTAACGAGGACGATAGAAATGGGCTCCAAGACGGTGTAAATAGGATTTTGGAGTCGACGGATACGTGGCAGATGCAATTTAACGTAGACAAATGTAAAGTTTTACATATAGGTTCTCGTAACAATAACTACACGTACACGATGGATGATAGAGAGTTAGCGAGCGTTGACGAGGCAGACAGTATAATTGAGCAAGATTAGCACCAGATGCGAACAACTGAGAGTAAGTATCATTTTTTATTATCTTTAAAGACTTTAGTCGTGACAGAAATCTATTAACCTGGTCTTCTAACCTTACAATGACTTTATTGACAGGTTCAAGAATTTGTTTGAATTTAGTAAGATCACTTCGGATTTCATTAGTTTTGTTTATGTAGTCCGATTTATTCAAAATAACCACTCCGTTACCCTTGTAACTCAATTGCTCAATTATACTGTCTGCCTAAAATCCATAAAGCTGGAACACCTCTCCGTCCTATTTTAGCTTCGTATAACTTACCCACCTTTCAATTGGCAAAATTTGTTGTTCGTCTCCTGTCACCCTTTGCGAAAAATGCTTACACTATAAATAACTCGTTTGAATTCCAAAAAGACCTCCTTGGTGAGAACTTCGATTCAAAAATGTTTTTTGTCAGTTTTGATGTAAAGTCGCTTTTCACAAATGTACCTGTATCTGAAACTATTGCCATTATTTTAGATAGGGTTTTTAGCTCAGTTGAATTTTCATGGTTTTCATGTCTCATTTTAAGGAACTTTTAGAATTGTCTTCAAACAATGCTATTTCACTTTCAACAATAAGGTTTACCAACAAATTGATGGTGTAGGGATGGGATCACCTGTCGGACCGTTAGCAGCTGATTTTTTTATGACTCATTTAGAAAGTGTAATTTTTAGACAATCTCCCACTCATCTCAAGCCAATTTTCTATCGACGCTTCGTTGATGATTCGATAGCTGTCTTTGATAATGCGGTACAAGCGCAACAATTCTTTAACTTCCTAAATTCTTTGCACCCCAATATAACGTATACAATGGAAACTGAGCAAAATGGCTCCCTCCCCTTTTTTAGATCTTTTAATTTCGAAAAAACGGTGATTCTATTACTACATCAGTTTACAGGAAACCCACTTTCACTGGTTTGGGCATGAATTTTTTTAGTTTTACTGATTTCAACTATAAGATGTCTTGTATTAAAACTCTCCTGTTCAGAGGATATAATTTGACCTCTAGTTTTACCTTACTTAATGATGAATTTAATAATCTAAGATCATACTTTACTAATAATAGTTTTCCTGTTCAATATGTAGACTAACTAATTAGATCCTTCTTAAATAATGTTTATAGCCCTCAACTTCCTTGTATTACAGTGCCGAAGGATATAAAATATTTCTTGGTACCTGAAATGGGTCCTTTGAATAAGGAATTTAAGCTTAAATTTACAAAGTTGTTAAGGAAATTTTTTATCATACTGATTTCCGCATCATATTTATTAATAAAACGTCTTTAGGTAGCTTTTTCTCAGCGAAGGATCGAACCCCTGACTCGTTGCGTAGCGGTGTTGTATATTTATTTACCTGCCCTAGGTGTCTCCTTGGGAATTACATTGGCAGCACTGTTCGCTCTCTCAGGGCTAGATTTTATTCGCATATGGGAATAAGTGGCCGAACAGGTAAAATTTTAAAAACTAAAGAAGTTTCTAGTATTCGGGAACACAGTATAAAATGTAAAACTGATGTCACTTTAGACAATTTTAAAATTCTTGGTTGTAATACTTGTCCCAACTCACTAAGAATTTGGAATCGCTTTACATTAAAACATTGTCCCCTACTCTAAATGTTGACTCATCAGCCGTCCCTCTAAATTTCTTATAATCCTCCTCCTCCCCAATTCCTTATAATCCCCCCTTCCCCAATCGCCCTCGCCATCTTTTGTTTTCTCGTCTTGCCTCTGCTTAAATCAGTTAGCCTCGGAAATTGCAGTGAAAGGTTAGTTAGTTTCATTATTCCAGTGTACTATTGTTAATTTTCCAGTGTATTAATTTCACATTTACTATATGTATTTAAAAATAGCTTCTTAATTTTTATATGTAAATCTGTATAACTTAGAATTTAACCCTCTTTTCTCAGTCTTTTAAATTTGCCTTTATGAATAGGTTATAGAAATTTTCTTTGTCTTGTTTTTCATTCAATTATTGATTTTAATTTCACATTGTTATTATACAGCCTGAAGATGAGCGTATTGCTCGAAACGTTGCGCATTAAAGAAGACTTTTCATGGCATTTACATTTCTCCTTGTCATTGGATTCTCCTAAATATTAAATTGAAGCTCTGTAGAAGCAACCCGCATGATTATATATATATATATATATATATATTATATATATATATATATATATATCAATTGATAAAATGATTAAACTACCCAAAGTTAAAAAACTAAAATACATCCCTATTACACTCGCAGCCTCTTGAGCGAAAATTAACTATCAAATTGTTCTTCCAACTCTAGAATATATCGAGTCCCATGTAGCAACTGTTCTAAGAGTTACATCGGTGGAATTAGTGATTTCGAAAGACGTCTGTAGCAACATAAGTACAGTCTGAACACGGCAGACAATAAGTTAATATATATATTAACAATGTTCAGCTATCTTTAAATATTAATAGTAATAATGATAAACGAAAATTTACCCAATCCTTCATTATGAAGAATACGTCTACTGTAAGGTCCATATGAAAATTGAGATATATCAGCCGGACTTCATCACCAATTTTTGTTTGTCAAGATCGCCCGTTTTTCGGAATATTCTATGACGTTTTGAATTGCCTGTGGCCTAACTTTTTTTTTAAAATTCTTTATCTTTTTCATCTTCACTTTTATTTTTAGTTTCTCTTACCATCCGAAAGAATAAGGTAGTCTCCTTCGAAAAGCTTCGTGGTTTTTAGTGTTATTTATTTTAGTTTTTTAGCTTTGGGGATTTTAATAATTTTATTGTTTTACAAAGTGTATATATATATATATATATATATATATACACATTCAATCCTGCGACTATTGCGAGGATATGTCGTGGCTGAACTTGCGATACTGCGAATTCGCAACACTAATATACTCGTATGTAGCTTCTGGGATAAAAGCCGTGAACCAAATAAGTCATACTTTTGTTCGTAAATGCACTTTTTAACCCTAAATAAGTTCCGAAATATAACATACAACAAATACAAACTTTATAAATCTAGATTCTCATGATCACTCTGTCCTTGGGAGAAGGATGTTGCAGTGGTGGGAGCGGCGGCGGGGTGACTCTGAGTCGGGTGGAAAAACTTGGTAATGGAGGGTTAAGCTTGCATTCGTAGCCGCTCCTGGCACACCTGCTCATAAGACGTGAGCGCCTTCATAATGTTGGCGGCTACCGAGGCACTCTGTAGGCACGCTTGAACTGGCTGATGATACCCTGGTCCATGGGTTCAATGATGGAGGCAGTGTTATGAAGGAGGAGCACCAACCTGATCGGCAGGTGCAAGTCGTTGCCTTAAAGCCAGATGCAACATTCTCTTCTTGGCTGATTAGCGGATCCAGGGGACAAAATGGGTCATAACCCCCCGAAAACTGATAAAGGTGGGGCTAACGCCACTTCTACCTCACTCTCCGCCAAAGGCCACGTGAAATACTTTTTCTTACTCTTTCCCTTTTTCTTCATGTTACGCACAAAAGTGCTCTGTATATCTACCTGCTTTTTCCTATTTACCAAAATCCGTACATTGGTCAGTCACTTGTGTTTGCGTGGAAGATTTTATGTCCCAATGTTTTAGAACATTTCTTGTGAATCTAGCGATTATCAACTTTTTTAGGATGGATCCAGTGACACCCAGTAATTTGACTTGGCAATTCTGACCTTAAATATTGTTGACTATTTTCACTGTGTCCAGTCAGATTTGTCCCTAATCGGCTTGTCTTTGTCATAACCCTGTGCCTTTGTGCCTTGTTTGTTTGTTTGTTGTGCTACATCATGGTTTCCACTTTTATTCAGTGGCTATTCTTGCCATGGTCCGTAGGACAAAGAAGTACTGTAGGTATTAGAGAAATGGAGGCAGGAATAAGGAAGGGAGAGACTTTCAGTGATGGGGCGTGCTGCCAACGAAGCGCTGCGCACAGTAACAGTCAGCCCTGTGCTAAGGATTGGGAAACGATAGGTAGGTAAATAAAGAGATTTTTTAATTTATGAAGGAATTTTTTGTAGAAATTTCGCCAAGGCCCGCAAATTTAGGATGTATGCATGCATGCATTGCATTTCTTTGATAATGAAAAGGTGTTTTGATGGTGGAGAAAGAGGAAATAGCTGAATGCATTTTAAACATTGCCTTTGGAGCACCATACTGTACAAAAGGCAGAATCTATTATACCAAGCCTATGACAGTTGAAGATCTAAAGACCAAAGTATGATGTAATGAACAACATCCCAGCTGAGCCATTTCCAAATATTATGTGAAACATTTGTGTAAGGTTGAATAATGTGTTAGAAAAAATGGCGATTACACTGAACATGCTGTTTAATTAAAGTTAATAAACTGTTTGCGTACCTATTGCGTTTGTCTGTGTCCAGAATCCTCGTTTTTAGCTTAGAATTTATTTAGAAATAGGGGCATTGTTTGGGGACGTCTGGGTATATATAATATATATATAATATATATATATATATAATATTACGAGAGTCGGTACGAAAGTAATGCCTCTTATTGTATTTTCGAACCAAAAAATAAGAGGCATTACATCGTACCGACCCTCGTATATATATATAATATATATATATATATATATATTAGGTTAAATTGGGTTGTGTTAGATTTACCCTGCCCCCCCCCCCCCAAAAAAAAAAAAACGTTGGGGCTATTTCTACCAATGAAGGCTGTACCGCTTGTGGAAATGGTTAAATCACACTGAATTGGCGGAGAAAACGGCAGCAGATCGAACGTAGGTAGGCTTCTGTCCGCAGAATTTTAGGTGAATATACATAGCCTTTTCACGAATGGTGAGGCCCGTCATGGGTACGCCTCGGTTGTTCTGATCGTTGATCTGAATTATGAAATTATGAGGGTCTTCTCCACACAGTCATGCTTCAACATCTTCACCGTTTTCGTCTCCTTCGTGGTCATCGGCCTGGAGAAGGTTTTCCATAGGCTTCCTTCAGACTTCTTATAACTCCGTATAGTTAACTCATTCAAGCAATATTCCTTGGCGATCTTACTCGCGGACTCACCGGCACCAATGCAGTCAAGAACATTGACTTTGAAGTCCAACCTCGTAAGCTTTCTCTTTCCGTCAGCTTTGGCTTCAGCGCCAGTAGGTGTAGATACCTTCTTTCCAGACATAGTCACAGACACGACAAACACGATCAAGCACTCGCAAACGTATTGCTAATGATCGCACACTCCCGCGGAGTAATCCAGTATAGCGAAAAGAATACGGAAACTGAAGGATGAATATGAACCGACGCTGTATTAAGCACTAGGCACAACCAGCGCAGCGAGGGGGGAGCACTGGGGCCATGCTTCCCAATCCATATAATTTATTATAACTATTCGTATATACTAGAGGCACTCATTATATTTTGCCTCACCCTTTCTTCTTAGCTAAATAATAGGCCATGGGGCTGAATGTCTTTTAGGCCGTAAGGTTGAACTTTCTGCGCTTCACATAACCAGATTTTTCCAGTTTCAACCTCCCCTCCTCGTATAAAACCGGTTAACGCAGTTTCAAAAATGGCGTCTGACAGTGATGTGCGTCGTAAACAGAGAGCTGTTATCGAGTTTTTAACCGCAGAGAAGGAAACAGTTGGAAATATTCATAAACGTCTACAAAACGTTTACGGAGATGCTGTTGTTGATCGAAGCACAGTTGGACGCTGGTCTAAATGTGTGAGATCATCGGAGAGAGGGAGAGCCAGCCTCGATGATGAGCCACGCAGCGGTCGCTCGACATCGGCTGTGACATCTCACACTGTGCAACGTGCTAACAGCATCATTCGATCAAATCAGCGCGTCACATACAAGGAGCTATCACTGGAGCTCGGAATTAGTGAAGGAAGTGTGAATATGATAATTCAGCAACTGAGATACTCAAAAGTGTGTTCACCATTTGTTCCTCGGGAACTGACTGAAGATCACAATGCCCAAAGAAAAGAAATTGCTTCTGAGTCGTTGGTTTGATACGAGACAGAAGGGAATGACTTCCTTTCACGAACTGTGTATTGGGATGAGACTTGGGTACACCACTTTGAACCTGAAACAAAACGCCAATCCATGGAGTGGCATCACGCAGATTCCCCTCGCAAGAAAAAGTTGAAAATAGCTCTCTCTGCAGGAAAGGTTATGGCCACCATCTTCTGGGACATGAAAGGGGTGATTCTAGTGGACATTATGAAGAAAGGACAATCAACTGAGAGGCATATATTGCTATCCTACAGAGACTCCAGTGATATATAAAGCGAGTTCGACCGGAGAGAAAACTGGAAGACGTCCTTCTTTTGCACACAACAGTTTCAAACAAGAGAGGCCATCACAAAAATGCGCTTGACTGCGTTATCCCACCCTCCATACAGCCCGGATCTGGCACCTTTAGACTTCCATTTGTTTGGGCCAATGAAGTATGCTATTCGTGGAAGAACGTTTCAGAGTGACGATGAGGTTGTTGAGGAGGTTAAGAGGTGGCTCCAACGGAACCCAGCGGACTTTTACCAGCAATGAATAAAGGCCCTTGTTTCGAGGTGGAGGAAAGCCGTAGAAAAGGGTAGAGACTATGTGGAAAAATAAGAACTTGTAAAAAGGTATATAACTACTTTTATATAAAATTTCTGGAACTTACAAAGAAACCTGGAATGAAAAAACAAAGGTGGGGCAAAATATATTGAGTGGCCCTCGTAAATACGAATATAAATAATTTGAATAATTATTATAAAGAAATATAGCTAATGCAAGGTGTCTACAAGGTCATAAAATCATAAAAAGTAATAAAAAGTAATGAAAAGTCATAAAACCTGAAAGGGAGGAAAACTGAAAACTGCCTGATAGATCCGAGAGAAAACTGATAAATCTGTACTCGGATCTTCTTGCAGACCCGAAAACAGTTGTCAAGAGCGAGTTCGAGTTGTGGCGAAAGAAATGGGAGAATGTCGCGGCTGACAAACAGCCGACCAGTGCAATATATGCACTAGATCAGTGTGACAGCTTTTTCTCGAATATTCCCACACTGCTTCAGCTACTTGCTACGTGCCAGTAACGACCGCTGAGACAAAACGCTTGTTCTCCAAACTCGAGCGAACACTTACCTTAATCAGGTCCACTATGGAGGAGGACTGTTTGGAGGCACTAGTTCTGCTGAAAGTTCACAGGATGCGCACACCCACCATCAGTTGACGCTGCGATTGGCAAATTCGCCACAACCTCGGCTCATCGACTCCAATTTAATTTGTAACTATAAGGTACATTATAATGGTAACAAAACATTTTATTTGTATATTTTTGTCATACTACTAAAATACGAGTATTTTAATTTTGTGTTCAGACACTCAATAATTATTAATCAATTCTTAGCCCCATGAATTGTTCCGTTTTTCCTTTATAATTCCTTCGTTTACATTATTTAATGTATATTTTCCAGGGTACTGCGGATCATGATTTTTTTTTCAAATCGAATCTCGAATCAAATCATCCCAAACAATTCAAATCGAATCGAATCAACTGTACACATATAGATTAGAGTGTTTCTACACACAATTAGTAATGAACATAAAATTAATTAAATCTTCTTCAGAACAAAGGACAAAGTAAATCCTTCTAAAAAAATGTATTAAGTATTTGATCATGAGGAGGAACAATGGTATTAAAGTATGATAAAAGTGTTATTGCACAAGAGATTGGTCTCAGTATAGAGATTGAATTATAATCTAAGTAAAAATAAAAGTGTTTATTTACGAAAGTATTCTTCAAAACAACATCACTGATGTTGTTTACCGGACTTAATGGCGATTCGAAAATATCGAATCGAAGCCCAAGCCAACGAATCAAATCGAATCCTCTCTCCCGATTTGAAATCAAATCGAATCTCGAAGCTTCGCAGGGCCCTAATATTTTCTTTCCTTTAATCTTTCATTTCTCATACTTCTTTTTTTATATATATATATATATATATTTTTTACACGGGGCTACATCGTGGACGATGTCGCAACACCGCTTCCCGGAGATCAGCGAAGTTAAGCGACATTGGGTCTGGGTAGCATTTGGATGGGAGACCGTCCTCTGCCCCCAGAATATGTAGCGACCCGTGGTTCGGATCCACGTAAAGCTGTAGATCCCTCCGTCATATGACCTTAGATGTTGCGAAGGAGGTTTAAACAACCCCAATAAAAAAAATAAAATATATGTTACACACAGACTGTGCATGAAACAAGGAACTCTTCTGGGAAAATTAAATCCACTATAGTTCGAATAAGTAATGGTAAATGAAAAATACTATAGTTTTTCTTTTTCATGATTTAGCCCGACGTGAGCAACGGGTCACTCGCAAAGAAGTCCCGAAATATAGCTTCCCTCACCAGCTATCTGCCAAGCAGATAGGATCCGAGATCTTTTGGGATAGGATCTCGCGTTTACAGCTACACCTAGCCTATATTCACCTATATTCCGAACCTCAAAATACGCAAGAAACTCGATGCATTCATGTCGGAATGAATACATCAAAGAAGAAGGGGTAACTATTGTATTTTCAGCCAAAAACCAAAACTTAAACCTCAACTGGCAGAATTGAGCGTCCACTTTTTAAAGCACTTAACATATCCGTTTTATGATGAATTGAACTCAGAATGGTCCCCTGAGATCTTTTATGTTACACATAGACTGTGCATGAAACAGGAACTCTTCTGAGAAAATTAAATCCACTATAGTTCGAATAAGCAATGGTAAGTGACATATACTATAGTTTTTTCTTTTTCATGATGTTAGCACGACGTGGGCAAGGGATCACTCGCAAAGAGGCCCCAGAATATAGCTGCCCTCCCAGCTCTCTGCGAAACAGATAGGATCCAGCTTTGGGACAGGATCCAAAGCTGGATCCTCTCTGCTTCGCAGATAGCTGGTGAGAGAAACTATATTCCACGGAGATGTGGCTTTAAGTTTAGGAAAGTGGTGAAAATCGCATGGTGCTAAATCGGGGCTATATGGTGGATGCGGCAAAACGGTGAATTGCAGATCCTCAATTGCTTCTCGCGTTTGAACACTGGTGTGAGGCCGTGCATTGTCATAGTGAACAATGACTGTGTTTTTGTGATGCGATTCCTCCTGATCCGTTTCTTCAATTTTCAAAAGTTTCAATATAACTTGCGGAGTTGATTGCCGTCCCTCTTCCGTAGTCTTCGAGAACAACACCATTGATATCCCAAAAATCAGTTGTCATCACTCTTCCAGCCGGTTTTTTAACTTTGAATTTTTTTGGTTGCTGTGAATTTTTGTGCCGATATTCCATGGATTGCCGTTTATTTTCAGGGTCACTGTTTGCCGTAAAAAGCTTACATTCGCCGATGAATGTCTGTGGGAGCAACACTTTCCGCGGTCAAAAATTCAATTATGGCACGTTGCTTGAAACGAGCATCTTTACTCCTTTCCGTTGTAATCAATACTGAACCAACGTGTCGAATGACTGTAGGCCGGTGTGCTGGAGTTTCCTTATCTCTTTTAGTAGGGCATTGAAAAGCTTTCGGCCTCTTATTCTGAGAGTATTTTTCATCCTCGTTTTCATGGCCCTATTTCCCACAGTAGTTAGGACTGTACAAAATCTGCCTCTTCTCTCATTGCAGTTTGTTTCTATTTCATTTCTAAGGTTAGGGACAAAACCTTCTAGTATTTGCCATATGTATATTATTGTGTACCGCTCTCGCCTTCTTTCGAGAGAGTAGAGTTCCAGGGATTGTAGTCGAGACCAGTTGTCTTCACCTTCCGTTTCCTCTATCTTAGACGTAAAAGTCCTTTGTATGGATTCAATGTTCGCGATGTCTAGTTTTCTGTATGGGCTTGTGAGCACTGAGCAATACTCAATTATTGGTAGGACTAGACTCTTCCATAATTTGAGCATGATGTTTGCTTTTCTGCTGCGGAAGTTCCTCCAGATGATTCCCATTATTTTTCTAGTCATTGTAACAGGAAGATAGTTTTAAATTTGTGCGAATGTACTTAATGAAAATGCCCTTCCGGTGTCGGGAGAATGGGATCTAACCTAGGTGCAAATTTCTTAACGGTCGGTCCCTGGACTGTTTTTCCCTCTTGTTTTGGTTCATTCGTTTTTCTGTATCCACCCAAGGAGGATGCCAGTGGGCATCGAAACCTTTGTGGAAATAAACTCTGTCTATTAGAGTTGGTTTTTATTTTCCTAGTCATTGTAGTTTTGATGTTAATAGTGCTCTCTGAATTCTGCATCCGACGACATTATTACTCCAAGATCCCTGACTTGTGAATTTGGTGTTATCTGTTTGTCTTGCAGAATTTTGTACCTTTTATTCTGCTGCTCCTTGTTATTACCATATCTTAGAAGTTGGAATGTTTCTTCGTTGAACTTGATATTGTTGTCTTCTGCCCACTTGAATAATGTTTCAATATCGTTTTGTAATTTTCCTATGTCACCTTCGTTCAGTATTTTCTTACACATTTTTGTGTCATCTGCGACGAAACATAATACAACACTTTCCTTAATATCTGCATTAATATCTGCAATTATATTATTATGAACAGCAAGGGGGACAATACTGTCCCTTGTGGGACAGAGCTCACGACTTTCGAGACTTCCGATTTAACTCCGTTTACTACCACTCTCTGTGCTCTTTGCGACAAGAAATTAAATCTCCATCTTCCTAGCTTTTCAGTAATTCATTTATTCTTGTCTCCTAAATCGTTTGCTTTAGAATTTCTCTGAATTTCCTGTCCATTTGGGGTATAGTATTCCATGGATTTAGATCCTCCCTTTTTCCGTACCATAACAGTTGAAATTTTTCAGTGTTAAATTTCATATTGTTGTCTTCCGACCAATTGTAGATTCTGTTCATGTCTGTTTGTAGAGATCCTATATCCTCTGGGTTTCTTATTTGTCTACTGATCTTTGTGTCATCGGCAAAAGATGTTATTGTGCTGTCTCTGGTAACGTCCTCATCTATGTCAGTTAGAATGATTATGAAGAGTAATGGAGCTAATGCTGTTCCTTGTGGTACTGAGCTGAGGACCTCTGATCTGATGAAAATATTCCTTGAACTGTAACGACTTGCCGCCACTCACTAAGGAAATTATATATCCATTTTCCTACTTTCCCTGTTATTCCCATCTATTTCAGTTTATGGTCACATTTATCGAAGGCTTTAGCAAAGTCAGTATATATTACATGTATGTTTTGTCCTCGACACAATGTTTCCAATATTTTCTCCTGGTGGTCTAATAGCTGTGATAGGCATGATCTGCCACCCCTGAAGCCATGTTGGTTTGGGTTGTATAAATCCTTTTGTTGTAGGTAGTAGGCAGTTTTGCCTCTAATTATACGTTCAAAACACTTTATAAGGTGTGAGGTGAGAGCCACTGGCCGATAATTCTTGGGCATTGCTCTGTTACCACCTTTAAATTGGGGGACAGTGTTCGTGCTCTTTAATGGGAGTGGAATTTGTCCTGTGTCGAGTGATTTCCTCCATAGTAAGCAGAGCGGTGTGTATATATATACACATACACACACACACACACACGAGTATACTACTGTATACATATACATAATTACATATAAGTATATATTAGGGTGTTTCATAAATGAGAACCACATTATATTTTTAATCCACATAGATGCCCGTATTCGTTTTACATATCACTCCTGTCCAAAAATGAGACTCCTTTGACAACAATAAGGGGTCCCGAGAAATCACGCCTTACGTCAGAGAGCACAGACTCATCACTTCTTCATCATTTCCCCCTTCTGCTTCTTCCGAAAATCCTTCCTGTTCTTGAAAACTGCTTTCAGCAGGTACTGTTTGTCTTCGTCCTTCGTTGTTATGGCAGTATTGAATTTCTCGATGAGAGCGATCCCCCGTTCAGCCGAGTCGTTCACCACAGTCAGGACGCGGACCCTAGCTAGGCCTGTTTGGTAGTGTGGGTCGCTTTCCCAAGACGAAGCGGGATTTTCGACGAAGGCGCCGTTGATCCCGAGTGCGGTGAAGAGGTCCTTCGTCCTCGAGGTAACGAAATCCGAAATCTTCTTTCCTTTGAAGGAGCCAAGGACGGTCTTCCCCTCCAGACGCTTCAACGCTTTCCTCGATGCCGGCTTGGCGAGGTTCTCTCGCATCCTTTGTTTCTCTTCCTGAGGAACCCCTTGATCGAAGAATCCCAAGCCGACCAGCGTCTCGGAGAAGTACCAGAGGTGTCGTTTCATGGCCGCTTGCGCTTGCTTCGCGACGTCGACGATCACGGCATCTTCCTGCAGTATTTCCAGGTCCAGCAAGAACTCCAGATCCACACGTGGGGCCTGCTTTGCTCTCGTCGTACGACTCCAAACCTTTGCATAGGCCAGGGCGACGAACAGGCAGATTTCTGTGACTCCTTTCAGCTTCCGCCCGGTCATCCTGAACTGGTCCTGAAGGAGGTACAGCTTCAATCCGTAAATGGCTTTCGCCATCCACCGCGCATGTTGGTATGCTCCTGGCTTCCGCAGTGGCACATTGGCGACAGTCTCTTCCCCGAGAAAGAGGATAACCAGTTGAAGAAGTTCTTGGTAGTCATCCCGCGGCTGACCAGAAGCCAGAGCTTCCCTCACGACAAGGACAGTTCGGTCCTTGAGACCCTGAAGAGGTCCAGCGATGCTGCAGCTATCTGAATCAATAGCAGTGGTGATAAGAGATCGGTCGATGAAACCCCACTGCTCTTGGAATCTTTTGAAGATCCCAGTCTCGGGCCCAGAGGTGGGGCCATCGAAGACCGGAAGACTTGGGCCAGGACGATTTCGTACATATGGTGCCTGCATGCTAGGTAAAGAAGTTGCTTCCCGAGACCCTCCTCAATCTTGACGCAGGCTCCCACGTGAATCCCGGTGTTCGATGCCGTTGTGTCGAATGATAACCCCTTGATTCGTTCGGACAGGTCGTGTTCCGGCACAAGATCAATGCAGACGTGTGCCGTCTCCGCTTCCGTGCCAGCTGGAACTTTCGGAACTCCAAGCAGCTTCTCCTGGCCGTTCCCGGTGACCAGCACAGCAATCCGGTCCACAGATCTGTCACCTGTGATTTCAGGCAGCATTTTCCCGTCCCAGTGCAACACCAAGGGCTCCTCAGGACAGAATTCTCCCTCTTGATACGCCTCTGCTACTTGCTTCTGAAGCGAATGGCGAGCACGATACATTGTGGAAGAGGAGGTGGATACCTCGTTCAAATCGTGCCCCAAGGATTGCGCGACGACGGCGTAGGACATCGCTGCATCACGATAAGAAATGTTCATCCGGTCGTACGCGACAGCCACATCCTGAGTGATGAGGTTCCTCGACCGCTTCCTCGGAGAAGGACATGAAGCAGACGTGGAGGCTGCCAAGGAGGGATCATCTTCCGCAGATGGCGACGCCGAGGACGAGGAGCTGTCTTCAAGAGTAGCAGCTTCTGTAACCGTCTTGGCCCGCTCGAATTCCCGGTGTCGTCTCTCCTCCTGCTGTTCCTCTCGACGCCTTTTCCTGCTCTCCATTTGGGCCAGCTTCATGTCTGCCGATCCCATACTGCTCTCTGTTGGGTCCTCCTGCTGACTCTTGTAGAAGAGCTTGTCTTCCTCGTTTGTCATCATAGAAAGGGCATTGGAATGACCAATATCGAGGATTTCGTTCTTGAGTTCCGCCTTGAACATGTCCTCCGCAACACGACAGCTCTCCTCGGATCTGTTCCTGCTTTTCACCAACTTGTCTTAACGCTGGAGCAGAGCTTCCATTTTCCGAAGGGCGCTGTCCCGCCTCATAGTAGGGATCCTTGCTCTTTTCCAGAACACCATCACAGCATCCAAACAGAGGTTCAGACATTTTCTCCGTCCTAGGTTTTCCTGTTTTTGATGGAAAAAGCACTTTTGCAAGACTTGCAACTTCGTCGGCAGGCGGCTACCCAAGATCTCCTTATTCGGGTGTCCGATGAGCCAAACCTCTTTCTTGCTTCGAGTTGCCATGTTTATCTGCAATGAGGAAATATACGAATTAGAAAAGAGTACAAATACGCAACGGTAGACACAACGAGAACAAAACTAGACAACTGACACGAAGGACAGAGAGCAGTGCACCCTTCCGTCAGGAAGCAAAGCAGTCGACTAACACTAGAACAGCTGAAATTAGAAATACCTAAGCAATCTGAAGCGTCAAATCTCGGGACCCCTAAACGTATTCTGATCTGGTTGACACCTGTTCAGACGAGTTTCCTCGGCAAAAGGAACAGGGGCATCAATGTGGATTGAACTTCCTTCCACTTCATCCATCAACCACACTGCCGTGAAACACCCTAGTGTATATACTTATATGTCATTATGTATATTGTATGTATTATGTGCATATGTCATCGATAAATCTTAAGTGGACTGAATAAATGTTATTTTAATCGACCCTATATTTGATGCCCCCTACCCAATAAAAAATCCTGGCTACGCCCATGCTCGGCACGCACCCGTTTTCATTAACACGTAGCACGTTATTTATTTCATAAGAATTCGTTCGTTCTTCTTTATACGAGGCATTTAGGAATTATTTCTACGTGATTCTTAGTCAAAATTATTTACTTAAATAATACACGCACATAAACATTCATAAAAAGCATATTAAGACATTAATAAATCATTAACAAATAATAAAAGCTCACACAGTAGAATAAACGCGCGCGAGAAACTGGTAGGGTAGTATGGGTAGCAACTAGAGTTTCTCTTTTTCAGGAGTTTTCACTATCCCGGTTTTCCGTGACAAAATCGGCCATCGTCCCGGGATCCGGGATTTCCCGGTTTATAAAAAATAATGATAATAAAATCTTAAAATGTTTAAGCACTAAATAAATTGTTAATATTAAGTTAAGTTAGTTAATATTAAATATAAACATATAAATGTTTCAACACAATGATGATAAATTTAATAAAAGATATAGCTAGGCCAAGTTTCAAACACTGCAGAAACATAAATACTGTACGGTATATAGCCCAGTGGGCGGCTGTCCCACAATGCTAATTTGTAGCTTTGCACTTCAACAAAAATAAATTATATTATAGTGTAATTTATACGAACAAGCACCTTTTATATACTTCTAACAATTTTTAGTAAAAAAAATATCAACAGGAAAAGGTGTGCCACTGAACTGAAAGTAATAACCGATATTAAAATCCACTAAAGCACAAAATCTTCGATTCAGGGAAATCAAGTGACTGGCTTTCAGTCCGAGTCAATCATCAAAAATACCAGTTATATTGCACATGCACAACTTCGTACAGGGCATATTATAGGCATTATTCGGTTTTGAGTTGTCCAACGCAACGTGATTCGTGCTATTATAAATTTGTCATCACAGTCTTTACGTTTTTATTTTCTAAATACAGCAGTATATTAACGTAAAACCCAGGAAATCCAGGATTTGCTGCGCTTGTCCCGGGATTTAAGGTTATCATTTTCCGCCCAGGATCCAGGCTGAGAAACCCTAGTTCCAACTCGCCAATAATAGTTAATACGGTACTGTATAGCCTGTATTTACTAAATATAGAAAAATTACAATTTTATTTTTTTCGCTTGTATTTTTCCCGTTTTCGTGATCTTACTCCGCGATACTTGGGAATTTTTGATATATTTGCGGGAGACTTGTGGGTTCTAACCGAATTTATTATGTCGGCGATATGTCCAAATTGACTCTGTCCGCGATATTCCGAAACACGATACTCAAATCCGCGATATCACATAGATTGGGTGTATATTATTATATAAAGTGGTATTTTATATTATGTTTACTTTATAATCTATATTTTTTTATTTAAGCCCATTTTCCTTTAAAACACCTTATAGAAATTTAACCCTATGTTTCTCGATTTTTCTATTAGGGGAATAATTGGAAAACATTTTACAAAAATAATGTATTCGTTCAACATTAATTTTAACATTAAAGCCAATTACAATGAAAAATTAAATTTTGACATCAATTTCTTCTGTTAAAGAAAAGATATTTGAGACTAACTTTTACCTTTAGAATTTTAGATTCAAAATTAATGCAAGAGAATTAAATGAAATTGTAGAATGTATAAACTACTAAAATAAAAGATGAATGCATAATTTTAATAATTACAAGTATTCAGCTACTTATCCGTACAGCCGTAGACTCCCTCCTTAGATGGGATTAATTTCTTGTAATTATATTCGATCCACCTTCTCGCTCTTAACTACATTATTTGAAGCGTAAGGAACAAAGGTTTTTAAATTGAATCCTTTCGCGTTTTCTAAAATGAACTTTAAAAGGAGACGTTTCGCTTTGAGTTATTCGAGTTAAGTCCGTTCTCTATACTCTTACAGGGGAAGACTTATTTGAGCTTATTGAGTTTTGTGAATTACACATTTTCTTTGTTAAATTGTCGGGTGAACTGATTTGTGACTTTTACTTCAAACTTTCACACGGAGTCTTTCTATGACTTTATAGTTTCACTTCTAGAAAAGCACTACCTTTCTGCTTCGAATGTTATTTTTTAATAAACACATTGATCCCATCTTTTAAGTAACATAATTTTATGCTACGTTATTCGGCAATAGGTAAAGAGTAATTTGATATAAATTTTATTCTCGTTTACTGCTTCAATCCGATTTAATTTTTATACGATAAATTTTCTTTTCGGCCTATGATATCCTGTTGTCGCGCGAGGCTGCCAGGCGTAAGATTCACTTAGATTCTCCTAATAAGCTTCTCTTAAATTGATTCATTCTATTTTTAAGAATTATCATCCTTTCAGAAGGTGTAATTTTAACATGCTATTAAACTTGTAAATAAAATACCAATCTAACTCTAATGGAGATTTCCCATTTTAGACAAAAGTATAAGTTATGTTCAAAGTCTCATGTTTTGAATGTCTTCTCGAACAGAGTCAAATCCTCATGGCTACACTTTTGTTTTAAATGTAATTTTTACACTCGTTGTTTTCTTAGTTTTTGGGTAACCTGTATATGATACTTTTATCCGAACTTATTCAGAATTAAATAGACAATTGAATTCATGTCTTTTTCCCTAGATTACATAAGTATTTAACATGCATGTGTTTTTTAATTTCATATACTTAAGAATTTATAAATCGTCCTTCCACAAACGAAAAAAAATGGAGCCGCCATTTCGTCTCGCTCACTGTTTTCATAGACAATTTATTTATAGGCTAAATTAGACTTTGATTAAGTAATCAATTTCCGTATCATATTCCCATATGTAAAATATATTATATATATATAGTTAAAACATTATTTGTTTTTAGAATATTCAAAGCAAACAATTATAAAATTGTATTAAAAAATTTTGTTTTCTTCCCTAGACGAAATTTGCAAAGATCATAGACAGAAGCCACTCGTCCACTATCTCCAACGAATCAGTTGTAATGTCTTCCTGAGGAAACCATCAAAAGGGTCTTCGATTCTGTAAGTTTCAGTAAATTCAAAATATTTGAATAATATTTATGTTTTCCTAAAAATTGGGTTTGGATTTTCATCATTATGTGTTTTAAAGGCAGAGATGAACTTTTATAAAATCATTTTATCTTCTGGTTTATAACTTACTTTCGTAAAGCTGAGACGAATGTCAGACTTTATGATCGAAGCGTATAAGTAAATAAATAGTAAAGAGATGCGCGAGAAAATAAGATGTAAAGTTGAGGTTGAGCACATAAAGATAATTATAGGAATAATTAATTACCCTATTTATTCGTTAGTGTTAACTTGGGATCTTTGTTGTGACTTCATATCTTTCAATGGTGATAAACTAAACGAATCTCCAGAATAGATATAAATACAAAAGTATGAAAAGAGAACATATAAGATTATCCATTATTTATTTATTTAATTTGTCCACAGAAAAGTATGCAAATAAAATTTTTATTTTTTATGCTAATTCACCCTATTTTATTCACAGCGCTAACAAGCATATTTCTGCTCAAGCAGTAGATGGAATTGGTACGAGTCTTTTTCACACAAATAAAGAATCCAACCCATGGTTGTTCGTGGATTTAGAAGTTCCTCACTTTATCTGGGAAATCAAAGTTATTCTTCGGGAAGTGTCCAGATCCAGCGGGATAAAGGTAAGAGTGTCACTTTGAAGAATAAATGAGAATATGATGGTTTCTCTCCTAGAAAGTATCATCCAGAAATGAAATGTTCTTTTCCTTAAAAAACACCATGAGAATGGCATATTCAAATATTTAAAACTTACACACACACACACACACACACACACACACACACATCATATATCTACATATATAATATACACACACACACACACACACACACACACACACACACACACACATATATATCTACATATATAATATACACACACACACCACAACACACATATATATATATATATATATATATATATATATAATATATATATATATATATATATATAATATATATATTACTTGGGGATATTTCTATGTTATCAATTAGGTTGCTGTTATTTATGAATACCAAATCTACGCAGTTGTTTTTTCTTGTGCTTTCTGTTATTTTTTGTGTTAACAAATTCATCGGCTATAGGTAGGAGCATTTTTGCCTCCTCCTATTCTTCCCGTGTGCCCCCCTTGTCCTCATGTATACATGTGTATCTCTCTACTGCATATATATATATATATATATATGTCGGCGA
>JAJOZX010002345.1:575000-657231 GCA_023014485.1 Bathynomus jamesi
TTTGCGGAAACCTGCGATTTCAAACATTCTGTCGAGGATGAAGCGGTTTCGCGTGGGGACAAGAACGTTATTATCAGATACATTCTTCCACATCAGTCGTATATCAATGCATGGCTGATCTTATTTTTACACAACTTACAAACAATGGCATATGAGGGGGTATCACTAATCTGTTCTCTTTTTGTACCTACACCTGCAGGTATTTTATAACGACCCTAACACTTAAATAAACAACATTACGTTTACCAGAGTTTGCTTGTCTACAAGTCGTTTCAAGTACATAGTTAATGGCACTTCTTTACGTTTAAAGTAATTGATAAATGGAATAATCTTCCCGCGTCAGTCGTTCATTCTACCAGCGTTAATATGTTTAAGAACCGTCTTGACAGACATTTTAAAAGTATTAACGTTGTTTAATATAAATAAAATAAAGTTAGCAACAGGAGCTCTGGTGGTGGTGCTCGAGGATGAGTCTGTTGACGATGAATGCCAGCTTGTGACATGCCAGCGTGTGATGCCAGCAATAAAATTACAAAAAAAAATAAAATAAAAAAAAAAAATTAGACTAACACGAACTTAGATGTAGCTCGTAGCGTAAACTAACCCACTTTTTGTTTAACTTTACCTACTTTTTTTACTTTGCATGTCTGTAACTCTCTTTTCTTGCATGTTTGTAGTTTGCATGGTATGACTGTGAGTTAAGACTGTTTGCATGGTTTGTAAGCGTTCTTATTTTACTTCTTTTCATCTTTCACCCCTCTCCTATTCTCTCCGACTATTTTTCTGACTTGTCGGCAGTGGCCGGCGGATGATGATGGTGAGACTTTTTTCCTCTTTTTCTTTTTCTGAATGAATGTTAACCCACGAGTGATAGGTGTTGCTCCTTACTTAACCCCTTATTCTCTTCTCTTCTCTTAACCCCCTACTCTTTCCTTTCTCTCGGGCTAACCTTAGAGTGGATCTTAGGGTCTTTGTTAGCCTTAGCTTCTGTAGATCTGTAGATGAACATTCATTTCCTGCTCTACCCTTCTCAGCTCTTCAGGACCCATATTATACTCAAACTCAAGCTTACAATCTAAAGCCAGTTTACGAGCACGCTGCACAACCGTAGGCAACCAAATATTTTTGACCCGGGCATTTAGTACAGTAAACATATGGGCTAAGACTACTGCTATAAAGCCGCAACCACGCTCGGCGTTTATATGCTTTCTGTAAATAGCCTGAGAATTGAAGTTAAGAGTATAAGGTGTGGCACTATGACCCGCAACACGGAATACTCTGTCAATATCTACCGTGAAGTTTTCCATATTGAAGGTTTACTACTTTGAGAGGCCTGCATTATACGGCCTAAGATATATTCTGTGTCTACAGCCACCAAACGTCTGAACGGTATTACTACCCAAAAATCATCTACATCCCCGTCAACTGACACGAGCCCAAAGGACAACCTCGTCCGGACTTCACGTTCGTCGCGGTTCTGAAAGGCAAACTCCACAATACGCTGAACGACGCGCCGCAGTCCGTGTTCAACACCGTTGCTATACAAGGTTCCAGGGTCAACCCTGACTATATACCAATTTCTAGTCAGGGCCAGGGTGGGGTTAGCGGTGCGCACCAGTTCGAATGTTATACCTTCCTCTACAGAGCGAGAGGATGTACCCGGAATTGAACAGGAATAAGGGGGGGTACAAATTTAATTGAGGAGGGAGCTAGCGTGGGGGTCGTATCGTAAAACGTACAGTAGAGGGTTGGGACTCTATTACTGGGAGTCTAGCAACCGGTGCACTCCTGGCACGTTTTATACCTGACGTGGAAAGTTCTTCATCATCGTGCCTCCGCTTTGAAATGCCACGTGGTGGAGGTGTCGCTGGTGAGGGTTCGTCAATGGGGGTGGCGTCTGTAACTACAACTACACTGTCATCTGGGTCGTGTGTAATATCGATGATGGAGCGCTGTACCTCATCGTCATTCACGGTTCTGTGGAAGAAGAAGAAAAACTAGATTGTTGAATATAAGGAGCAACACTTAAATTTTGTTATATTTTGTAAATGTTCCACTTAGGGGTGTGACGTGTTAAAGATGGAATCTGTAGAAAAATTCAGGTTCACAAGCTCATGCACATGTATTATATCTGGCCTTACAGGATGTGGTAAATCTGTGTTTATGCTTAAAATCATTAAAGATAAGGGGGAGATGTTCTCAAAATTTGTGCATCAAGTAATATGGTGCTATTCGACGTATCAATCAGTGTTCAAAGAGTATCAAGATGATATTTTGTTCCACAAACGCGTATATGACGTTAATTCGTTAAAGGGAAATGAGCATACAGTCAGTGTAATTGACGATCTCATGTTGGAAATGGATAAAACGTTTGCCGAGACATTTACAGTGTGCTCCCACTATCTTAACATAAGCGTATTCTTCATCAATCAGAATCTATTTTGAAAAATAGTTACATGCGTGATTTGTCGTTAAATACACAATATCTAGTCTTATTCGCGCAACGTAGAGATGTGTCACAAATTGGGGTATTAGCCAACGAAATGTTCCCGAATCAGCGCAAGGAGTTTTTTGGAAGTTTATAAAGAAGCCACAAGTCAGCGTTACGGATATTTGCTGTGTGACTTCACCCGCGAAACACGTTTAGGGTACTTCTAAGCACGAATATATTCCCAAACGAGCCTGAAACGGTGTATATTCCAGGATGACAAATAGGCTAAAGAAATACCGTGAATTAATAAAAATCTATCATCGATTGTCCCGGGCATTGCAGCAAATGTTTTTTAAAAATATCGACTCGGACTTTTTAAAATGCATCTGTGAAATCTGCCTTTATGTTATAAAATGTAATGTGCAAATGAAATCCCTTCAGAAGGCTCCCCTACGTCGTTACAAGAACATAATATGTACGCTCGCTCGTAAAAGTTAAACTGCGGTGAAGAAAAAGCGAATTATTGTACAAAGTGTGGGATCATTCCTCCCCATCTTATTTTCAGTTTTGGGACCTTTACTGAATAGATTAATATAATGAAGAAAGTGGTAGTGATTCCGCACAAGGTGTATGCTTCACTGCAAAGTTCAAAGAGTCCAGACACGCTTCTAGAACCCCGTAAAAGCAGGCTTAAAAGAATGGAAAGTGAATTGATAGACGTATTAAACAGTGAAAAGTCACCTGATGAGAAAATGATTTTGTACCAAGAGGCTCTGCAGAAATTTCTTCATGAGTACGAAGATTATAAGAATCCGACAGAGATCCCCGTGGTTATTATGCACAGCGTGAGCAACGATGAGTATGGCGTCATAGGACCTGAGGCCGACGTTAGAGATGACCAACCAAAGAATAACGGAACGCAACACATCGAGCATGTATTAAAAAGCAGTCTCCCACATACATTGAGGAATAAAGGCTTAAGTCTTTACAATCTATTGAGTAAGGACCGCATCATACAGTGGACCGATACAGGCGAGGTCATTGTTGAAGGAACAAGGGTACAGGGATCGAATATCGTCGACATTGTCCATGATCTGGTGAGACAGTGGGACAGGCCCTCACTATCAGGATGGAAGCATATTAAAGCAAGACTACAACAAATAAATGTCCCCAAAATATTGCTAGGAAATCTGAATAAGTTAAAAGACTTGGAGCAAGTCTCGCATGTGCCACAACTGAGTACGCCATCGCTTCCAACAGTAGTATCTCTGAAGAGGAGAAAGAAGAGACCAAACAACAACGGCCAACCCTATCCACGTGTCTCTAAAATACGCACATGGCTAACATATTAAGAAAACGCTATTATGACATTTGTACCGGTGTTGATAGACTGTACAGAGGTGTTTACAATGATGGAGTAGGGAAAAAAGATGTTGAGAGATTTATGCGGGAGCAGGATGTTTATACACTTCATAAACCGGTGAGAAAAAGGTTTAAAACAGCCAGGACATCAGCGGCTTCGAGTGACTTTATTTGGGAAGCGGATTTAACAGACATGCAAAGATATTCAGTATATAATGATGGCTATCGCTACATCCTATTCATAATAGATGTATTCTCTAGATATCTGTGGCTAATTCCTCTGAAAAACAAATTGCCTGAAACAGTTGCTAAAGCTACTAAAACGCTGATGCTGAAAGAAAACAAGGTTCCTAGCTATTTTTGTACGGATATGGGGAAAGAATTTATGGGCCGAACTTTTCAGAACATGTTGGCAGAGTTTAATGTCAGTTACTACACAAGCACTTCTATACATAAGGCCTCTTTAGCAGAAAGAGTTCAACGTACCATAAAGGAACGCATGCATCGCTATTTTACACATAAAAACACATACAGATATATATAAACATTCTGGGATCATTGGCCTCGTCATACAACCGTTCACACCATCGTGCGATTGGGGCAACAACTTACGAGGTTTTAGAAAGAAGTACGCACACACAGAGTGTGAGATGAGGAGAGATATTCGTAGAGCACCACCACACTCTACACGTTTCAAAATCACTGATTATGTTAGGCTATCGCGTTCAGGAAATAAATTCGCGAAGGGATTTGAGCAAGGATGGACACGTAAAATTTTTAAAGTTAGGGCTATGAAACCTAAAGGCGAGATAATGATGTATTACGTTGAAGATTTGAATGGGGGAAGAAATCGCAGGAGGCTTTAACCGCGACGAGTTGCAGAAAGTGACATTTAATTTAGGAAAAAATGTGTTTAAAATTGAAAAAATTTTGGGGAACAGAGGTTCAGGAAAGAGAAAAATATACCTGATGAAATGGCTAGGGTACCCAGAAAGCTTCAACACCTATATAAAGGTGATGCAATAATGAAGCTTAAATAGTATGCAACATGACGCCTAACCACTTCTGTGTCACACTCCCTTCCTCTTCTTCTCTGTCTGTACATCCTAACAACTAGTAATGCACCGGAGCTCCGGCCATTTTAGAAAACCTCCTGCTCCGGCAGGAGGTCTCACTAAACTCCGGCCTCTGGCCGGAGGTGCCAAGTACACCAAACTCAATTCTGACAACTTTTAGTTTTAATTCTATAAAACTATAAAACCTCATTTCTGCACATATCCGAATATTTCAGTTCTCAGATGACTGTAATAATAATTTATTTTATGAGTAATCAGTGATTGTATTAATATTTCAGTTCTCAGTGACTAATAATAATTTATTTTATGAGTGATCAGTGATTGTATTAATAATTAATTGATTTGATATAGGCTACTTTACTCAACATTCAGCAAGACATCATAAGTTTCATAACCTGAGGATATTCTGTTCAATGTGAATATTTAGAGAAATTAGCACACACAAAACATAGAAAGTCGACTTTTATAAAGTTTAATTTATTAAAGACTTAATAATTTGAAATAGCAGGACTATAATATATAAACCCTAAATAGATGAGACGATGGACCACACACACACACACACACACACACACACACACACACACACACACATATATATATATATATATATATATATATATATATAAATACTGAAATAAATCAATTGGCCGAAACCTACGGCCGGAGGAAAAAACACTAAGCTGGAGGTCCCAGCCCTCCGGCCTCCGGTGCATCACTACTAACAACACACTAGCCAACTTTGTAACAGAACTCTATGGGCCCAGTGAATTGGAACGTGATTCGTATGAGATGGGGTTATACGAAATTCAGCTATCCACCAGCTTCTTTAAATATTGATTATAAAGAACCCGTTTTTATGGTTCTTAGAGATCGTGATGAATGTGAAAAGGCAGAGGTAATTAGGGATGAAACCATGCGTGCCGCCCGGAGTGGGGAGGCCCTGTATTACACTACAGTAGTAACACTAGGCACGGGTCGTTATGGGGCGGCCGAGGATGTTGTGAGAGACTTAAACGGAAGTTTAAAAGGCTCAAATATTACGGTTGATTTAGCATATGAAATCGTAAACAAAGAAACACCTGCACATGCTCTGACCCTAAAATCAAAGGATAATAGAAATATTAAAGACAAAGGATTGTTCGAAATTATAACCTAGGGCCGATATGGAGCAGCGTTCCAAAGAGATACTTTTCACGAGGCACAACATGACTTGTCCAGCTTAATGTATTAGTTGAAATTGGAGAAATTAGATGTTGGCTGTCCATCCCCAGACATGTGCTACATTTACAGCAATATCGTGGAACATCAATTTGTTGGGGATACCCAGGCCCGTCTGCTGCGCATTGCACACATTCCCAACCATGGAGGGAAGAGCTTGAGCATTATATATGACAAGCCCCGCTATATGAATGTTGCGACTAATCTATTAACCACTATCTCATTATATATGAGAACTATTGAGGGAAAAAATTTCCCATTTGGTGGTGGGAGCTTAACGGTGAAGCTACACTTTCGTCGCATTCAGTTATAATGACCCGAAAGCCTTTCGCAATATATCGAAGGGTGAGATATCAGCGTGGGAGTGGGCTTGGATCCATTTTTCAACCATATTACGCACGGCTGTCCCATTGTTGAAGATGGGAGCCAGATACCTCGGGAGGAAAGCGTTACAATCAGGTTTTAACACGGTAGAAGACATAATGGATGGAGCTAAACCTAAAGAAGCTCTACAAAAACATTTAAAACGTACATGGGACGAAATCATCAAGGATGCAGAGAAAAATGCGTGGTGGTGGCAAGAAGATGAGGGCTGTCCGGAAAAAGGGGTTACCAGCACGTAGCGTTAAATGTAAAAGGACATCAAAAAAGAAGTGTTCTAAGCGAATGAAACCTATGTTTGATAATTTTTTTTAACTGATATAAGCTGAGGACATTGCTCTCACGAATCATAGGCTGATTACTACTTGTCGAGAGAGGTGGCACTATTTCTGACACGTCATGGCACGCTTCATCCATCCGTGTAGATCACAATGTTGTAAATCGGAGCTGTTTCTCTTTGATATGCCCCCAACAAAAAGTCTCTGTTGAGCACAGTGACTTCATTACAATTAACCCATTAAACACAATTAGTTCCCGAGTGCCCCTATAGAATTCGTGATACCCAACTCAGGCCCGTACTTTTTTGATCCAAGCTGCATGTACATGTACGTTAAACTTCGTATAGCCCATTCTGATGGAACGGACTGCGGTGATAATTATTCTGCATACGCTGAAACCAAATTTCTTTACTTCATATTCAGTCAGTGTGAGGTGTATTTCAACCAGTTCAACATTTCGGCACGAACGGGTTATTATCACCTACGAGCCTATGTGGAAAAGTCCTCAACTTTTCAAAAGAAGCAAAGGATACCTTTTTAACTGCCGAGTGCTATTATCAGCCTAAAGACGAAAGTAGTATAAAGGACAAATTTAAAAATTTTAAAAAGAAGAGATATTAGTGTTTTGGACGTCTGCATACAGACTTCACATTCCAGGAAAAACTGCTTATGAATGTGGTGGATATGAAATTAAAGCTCACCCGCACGAATCTTGAGATCCGTATAAATCTGGGGCCTGATCAAGAAGAGGGCACAAAACCCGTTGTGATTCACATTATGGAAACATATCTCCGCGTGCGTCGAGTGAAATTTAGCTCTGCTAAACAATTAGAAATTGAAAAAAATTTAACACACGCAACAGTAAAATATCCAATTAAAAGAGTACAAATCAAACTATACACGGTGCCCGCAGGGTTGGCCTCGAAGCAGCTAGAAAACGTGGCCCTGGGAGTTCTACCTAAAAGGTTATTAATTGGAATGCAGAATCACGCTTCGACGAATGGAAAATATAAAAAGAACGTCTTTTAATTCGAGAAGTTTGGCCTTAAAACTATAACTCTATAAGTCAATGGCGTTGCGGACTGTGTTCCCGCTTTGCGCGAGAACTTATAGTAATCTGGCCCATATTGCAGGTTAGGGCGGCTCGTTTTTACACTTTTTTCGATATTTGATTGGGGGTAGTGCGGAAAAGTTGCGATTTGGAGAGAAAATAAAGTATGTAAATTTTTTTGATCTACGTCAATACCTTCCGGTGGCGGCGAGGCTTTAAAAATCGAAAAAATAGGCCTAACGGGGTAGATTGGAAAATGGTTTTAAAGACTTACAAAATAAACAATAAAAATTTCAGCACAATCTGTTAATAACTTCCGGTGGCGTCTTAGCCGTTAAAATATCCAAAATATTGATTTAAAGCAAGTTTTAACAAGATGTTATACAAATGTTAATTCCTGTATATTTCTCTGCAAACAACCCTGAGAACACTATTATAGGCTTGAATAAATTAATAGCAGTCATTGAACAATGAACATTATATAAAAATTATATAAAATTTTTATGTGTTTTTAGGCCTAATTTTCGATTTTTAAGGACTCGCCGCCACCGGAAGGTATTGACGTAGATCAAAAAAATTTTACACACTTTATTTTCTCTCCAAATCGCAACTTTTCCGCACTACCCCCAATCAAATATCGAAAAAAGTGTAAAAACGAGCCGCCCTATTGCAGGTGCTTGTGATGAGCTCGGGATTGGGGTAACGCAGAAAGAATTCATCGATCAATTTAACCTTTACCCGTTTGATATCACACCCGACTTATCTGCTAGTGTAAATACACATTTAAGTCCACAACAAAGTGGGAACATCTCAGTCAGATTGGAATTCGCAAACCCGATAGACGCTCCTATTAGTGTACTAGTATACCTCGAGTCACAATCCCTAATTGAGGTCGACCGCTTCAGGAACGTAGTCACTGACTTTTAAAATGGATGCGAATACACTTCAGAGAGTAATGAATAGTGACCGAATCACACGCTACAAAATTATCAGTGTGTTTGCTAAGAATGAAACATTGAAATTACCAACTACGAGAAAATGCGGGGGAATTATTGTAAAAACGGACATTGTTGTGGGTGAGGGGGTTCATTGGTTTGCAATGTACTTTAAAAATAGGGAAAGCATGTATTATCTTAATTCACTGGGGACTCACCCCTGGAGTGACCCTGTTATTGTAAAATTTCTCGGTCAATTGCATATCCCCAAAACTGTCTGGAATCCCCACCGATTACAAGGATATTTTTGGAATAATTGCGGGATTTATTGTCTTTCATTTCTTCTGCACATGTCACGTGGGAAGGGATTTAAATTTTTTTTTAAATTATTCGATTTGTGCGAAACTGAGCTGAATGATGAATTGGTATGCTTGCAGATAAAAAAAAAGTTCCCATTTGTGCGCACGCGAAGTATTGTGTAATGTTTTACGCGTGTATATATAATTGTAACTATATTGTGTAAAATATAAGATGTCCCCAATAATGTTAGTCTTGTGCTCTGTAGCTTATTTATTAGTTGCTGATTCTGTAAGCTGAATTGTACTAATTTATAAAACATGATTTTAATCATTTAATAAATGAATGAAAATACACTGTCTTCTTAACCAAAAGAAAAAAGCTTACATTACTTCCCCGACGACCTGGCAATCGTTGGACCGGATGTAAGCCAATACCTCGACCTCCGTATTCAGGTCGGTCACTGAGTTGACTGCGCTGTAAAATCTCCAAATCGCCGTCGACTGTTTGCTTTTCTTCAAAGTTGTCACGAAAAGTAGCTATAACACGATCAAGTTCCGCATCGGACCTAACATACAGCGACTTAAAGGACAAATAAAACAAACAATTCATTCTCTGGGATAAAATGCCCGGTTAGGTTAATTGAATGCCGGGTTAGGTCAACTGTATGCCCTTGACAATTGTTTAGGTTAAGTTGTGATATTTTCGTTAAAACTAACGAAAATATCACACCTTAACCTAACATACAGTTAACCTTACCGCGCATTACGTCTCATAGAATGAATTGTTTGTCTTATTTGTCCTTTAAAGTTTTTGTTTTAATGTAATTGAACTAATATTTGTCTTCATGATTCCCCATTTTATAGTCGTCCCTGACCTCACATTCGTCCCAAAGATAAAGTCAAGTCATTTCAGGTCAGGTCAGCACAAATTCAAGTCAAGTCAGGTCAATACAAATATGCAAATGGCACAAATGTATATGTAGGAAACTTTTAATCTCGTACACGATGCTGCCCAGTTCATGTAATGGGAGATTTAGTTTGCCTAGTTCATGAAATGGGCAGCAAATTTCCTCAGTTCATGAATTGGGCAGTCAGATTGCCCATTTCATGAACTGGGCAATTTCTCAAACGGGGCGTAACATATATATATATATATATAATACAGGGTGTCCCATAAGTCCGGCATCATAGGAGAAATTCATATTTTTCTATTTCTACAAACCATAATTCATATTTTTCTCTTCTACAGGCCATAATGTCTGTGAGCAAGGAAGAACGAATCCAGATAATTCTACTCATAGGAAATCGGAGTCAAAGAGAGGCCGCTGCTGAATTTAACAGACTGCATCCAGACCGCGAGCCAATAACACAGAGTTATGTTAGCAGACTTGTTGCAAAGTTTAAGGAAACAGGATCCATAGAAGATAAACCACGCAGTGAACCTTCAAGGAGGTCCACTGACGATGATACAGCGACTGCTATCCTGGCTCATTTTAACAGAAGTCCCAATAGGTCTCTTCGGCGATTGTCCGCTGAGACAGGAGTGTCGAAAAGTAGCATCCATCGCATTCTTCAGGGTCACAAATGGCATCCATATAAACTTCAGATCCTACAGAAATTAAGCGAAGATGATCCCGACCGGCGGATGGAATTTTGTGAATGGGCTACGGAACAATATGCTCGGGATGCCAATTTCCCGTCCACCATTCTGTTCAGTGACGAGGCTGTTTTTTATGGAAATGGTGAGGTAAATCGACAGAACACCCGCTATTGGTCTCAAAACAACCCTCACTGGTATACCTCTTCAAAGGAACAAGGTGCATCTCGGGTGATGGTATGGTGTGGCATTTGGAAGGATCGCATCATAGGCCCCCTCTTTTTCGATGAACATATCACTGGGGGCACCTACCTACGTATGCTCAAGGAAGAAGCATTTCCCAGTGTCTTGAACGAAGAAGGAAATTTCCCAACATGGTTCCAGCAAGACGGCGCTCCTGCACATTACAGCACCCAAGTAAGGGAATACCTGTACCAACAATTCCCTGGTCATTGGATAGGACGTCGAGGGCCTGTGGAATGGCCAGCTAGAAGCCCGGATGTCACGCCACTAGATTTTTATCTCTGGGGCCACTTGAAAGCGCTGGTATACGCAGAGAAAATTAGGAGTGTTGAACATTTGCGGCAGCGCATTATTGGGGCATGTAACACCATTACTCATGACATCATTCACCGTGTGCTTGCTGACTGGGTATCACGTCTGAATTTGTGTATTGAAAACAATGGTGGACATATTGAGCACCTTTTGTAAATAAAAGCTTTTGTTTTGCCTTTTTTATTATTTTTCCTATGATGCCGGACTTATGGGACACCCTGTATATAAAATTGAGGATGCATGCTATTTTAATGAAACATTTCACAAACTAATTTTAAATAAATGGTAACACGCAATTTTTTGATAAACAAAATTCAGTCTCTAAATACTTAATAGAATACATTAAATACAGAAAGCCTAGCACAGTAACATTTAGTAAATATGCATTTATGTTAGGACACCGCGATGTATATATGGGGGAGAGAGTTACACGGAGTTAGAATAAGATAAAATGCCGATTAGGGCGCCCGGAATAATAAACAGCAAGCAGCTGGCATAACCGGGTTGTTAACATATACTTCCATAAACATATATATATATATATATATATATATATATATATATACTCACGAAGAGAGTTATAAGGAGTTACAATAAGAGAAAATGCAGGATAGGGTACCCGGATCAAATAATAAATACAAAGCAACTATCCTAACTGGGCTCAAAAGGAAGATTAGCTGGATGTGCTACGCATCATCTGCCAGCACCGGGTAACGAACCAGGTACCGCAGCAATTCCCTACCTTTAAAGTTTTAGTAGTTCTAAAAACCAACCTGTAGAACTTACTATATATTTTTAAGTTAACACGTATAGGGAAACAAGCACGTAATAAAATTTCACTTTCAAAGGAAGCCTTCATCGCATAATAAAATTCAGTCTAAATGACATTCTCAGGAAGGAAGATTAGCTGGGCTACTAAATCCCGTCGCAGAGTCTCGAACCCCTGGGCAGATATCCTTTCACTTCGTTTATTATGGCTTTTTATAAATTAACTAACACTTGCAAGGGTTAAGCACTGAATGATACGATGTATATAGCCCGAGAATGAATCACAAAAAATTATTACGTAATTACTCACATCTCAATGGCTTCTTCATCCGCTGGTTCTTTTTCGTCGTCACAAACTTCTGCAATAGATTGCGTTGAAAGTAGGGCGTAAAGCTGATGTGTCTGACTGGGAGTGTCCATGATGAGAGAATGTGTAGTTACTCGTTGATAAATCACTGTTGTGGGATCCAAATGAAAATGTTCCCTTTTATATACGTGACCCCGATTGGCCCCACCCCCAATATTCGATTCGTGAGTTTCCTGTGTGAGAGCGAGACTTTCCGCCAACCAGAGATCCTGGGTTCGTTCTCATGCCCGCCCATTGGGTTGTAATTGGACGAGCCGCGAATTCTTGGGGCGTCTTTACCAAATATAACTTCTTCATTCCATAGGTTACTTTGTTTTAAAAATTATATTAACGTTTTTATGTTATAGTTTAAGGATATAATTGTCTTAAAGATAAATTTGTATTGAAACAAAATAGTTGCGTAAAAGAGTAAAAATGAATAAGTTACCCCGAAATAGAATCTATTTTTTTTTAAATCATATTAATATTTTTGTGTAATATTTTAAGGATAAAATTGTATATTAAAGATAAATTTGTATTGAAACAAAATAGATGCGTAAAAGAGTAAAAATGACTAAGTAAAAATGAATCTATTTTTATTATAGTTATGTTAATATTTTTTGTAATAAGGTTTAAAGATATATTGGTGTCTTAAAGTTGAATTTGTATTGAAACAAAATAAATGGGCGAAAGAAGAGAAATGAAATAGTTATCCCAAAATACAATATATTTTTAATGTAAAGTTGTATTAATATTTTTTTTAATAAGGTTTAAAGATATGTTGGTGTCTTAAAGGTAAATTTGTATTGAAACCAAATAATTGGCCAAAAGAGGAAAAATGAAATAGTTATCCCTAATTTAATTTCGATTTTGTTTTAAAAATCATATTAATGCTTTTTTATGTTATAGTTTAAGGATAAAATTGTATATTATGATGAAAATTTGTTTTTGTATTAAACTTAGTTTAACTTATTCGAATTTTTGTCTAAAACATCGCTCACCAAAGGTCACACTGGCCTCGTGGTGTTCCACCATGAGAAGCTTAATAGAAAAACTGTTGGCGTTGCTTTTTTATGGGAGACTTTTTCGGTCTACCCCCTGGCCCAATAAACGTATTTGTTTATGCTTAATAGCTCTGTTTATTAGGTCGTCGTTTGAGACCTTGTCGGTCTACCCCCTGGCCCCATAAACATATTTCTTTATGATTTAATAGCTTTGTCTATTAATTGGGTCGTATTTAGAGACCTTGTCGGTCTATCAGGAGCTGGTAAGTAAAAGCCGAGAGCAAGGTGGGGTTCATTAGGTGATGGTAAACTATAATTAAACGATTAGTGGTTGTGGTGCTGGTTGTGGGTTTTTGTTTGGTGGTTATGCTCGTATATATTTTGCTATTGGGGCTTTACAGGCATCTCTTTATATACGTTGTGTGTGTGTGTGTGTGTGTAATAATAGGGGATCTATGGGCGTATAGTCGGGGAATGTATGTGCGTTTGTTTGTGTGCCCTTTTAATTCGTTCGAAGGTTATTAATATATACAGGCCATTTATGCCTTCTAAGTCTTCTAAGCCAACTTGCGGATTAAGCCAACTGTCAACTGGCTGATTAAGCTAACTGGCTGTTTAAGCCAACTGACGGATTTCGTGTTCTAAGCCAAGTGATGCTACATGTGCTCTCATTAAGCGTCTGCATCTCGTAGGCGCTGGATGGTATATTCCTCTCTTTCCTCCTCTCGCTCTCTTAGTTTAGGTATACCCCTTTGGCAGGGGTGAGGCCGTTCCAACATCTCCCCAAAGAGGTTAGATGGACTCCCAGAGCTTGCTGGGGGAATTCCCTATTTTGATGGGGGCACCATGGGGGTTTGCACTGGGGGAGGGGGGTTTGCACTGGCACTCATGTGATCAACAATGCAATTGCTCTGCACTCGTCCATTTTGCCATGTTACTGAGTCGTTTGGTTATCGAAAAAGGATGCAAGCGAGTTTGCTGGCATCGCGGCACTTTATACCAGGGCCGGATTAAGACCTTTAGAGGCCCTAAGCACTTAAAAGATTTTGGTGCCCCATATATATGTAATTCAAATTTATAAACAAAAATAAACCATAAAATAAAATTTTATTTTTTGAAATGAAACAAAACTCAGTAAGATGGAAAATATGTTTATTTTTGTATACTTTTTTACTCCTTCATTATATTTGAAAAGTTTTCTCCTACTTTTTTTAATTGCAAAGTCTTGATCAGATCCTCAAAACTAATCGCTACGTAACACATCTGCTCTATACTTAGTAGAGATAAGGCATCCAGCTGCCTTGTTGCATAGTTGTTCTGTTGGATTTTTAATATATCAACTGAGAAAATGAACGCTCAGCTGAGCAATTTGTGCCATTAATGTTAAAATATACGAAAGGCAATTTCTACATTTGGGAAGGCACTCAATATTGTCTTCTACAATTTTTTATAAAGTTCAGCATGACTGAATCTTGTTTTTACATTTTTTTTTGCACTGAACTTATGGCAAACATATGAGTGAAACTGCTGAAGCTCAGCAGAGAAATTATTTGTGTTCAAGTCCCTGGGTTAAGCATCATCATCTTTTTACAACCCTGAGAATACCTTTCAATTCAGTAGATGATGAAGTGGTGACATTATGTGGCACATCACTTAGAAAAGAAAATCTCTCTGCTATTTCTTTGTATATCTCTCCTCTTCTTCTCATCTCAGTTTCAAGTTTGTCAACAATTGTGTAAAAGGTGGTGATAAGAAATTTATCTCTGGCATTCAGATATACTTCTGGTGCATCTCCGTGATTGGGTACCTTCTTTCTGATACGTTTGCGAGTTTGAGCTGCCTTGTAATCAACATCTGGTAGCATTTCCTTTGTAGCTGCTTCATATCTTTCAAATTCATCTCGTGAAGTGCACAGTTGGTCAGCTAATGATCCATACAGATCTGCACATGTTTTTAAGTTCACATCCTTATTCTGTAGAACTTTGCTTACTCTATGAAAATTTTGCAAAATCTCAGCCCAAAAATTCAACATAAAAACGAATTCTAGCTCTTGCATCTTATTTGCAATATTATTTGCTTCTCTTCTAGTGTCTCCCTTTTGTGACTGGTCTTCAGCTATACATTCTAACGCTTCTAAAATTTTAAGGGAAGATTTCAAAATTGCTGCTGTTGCCATAGCATGTGCCTCCCATCTGGTATCAGAGAGGGATTTTAAGACACTTTCATTTCCAATGCAACCTTTAAGAATTTCCCACCTGCTGGTTGAGGCTAAAAAAAAGGTATAGAGCAACTGCACTGTAGAGAAGAAATTAACCGCCTCTTGACAGCAGTCAACAGCACTTCGGCCTACCAGATTTAGTGAATGGGCTGCACAGGGCACATATATAGCAAACTTGTTTGTTTCTAAAATTTTTTGCTGCATCCCCTTATAACGCCCAGACATGTTGGCAGCGTTGTCGTAAGATTGACCGCTACATTTTGAAAAGTTTAGCTTACAAACTTCACTAAGTACTGCAACACCTGATTTGCCATTTCCTCACCAGTATGGCTTTTCATTTTCAGAAAGGTTAAAAAGCGTTCAATAGGCTGTCCATCTTTTAAGTACCTAAGTACAACTTAACTGATCGATATGTGATAGATCTGGTGTTGAATCAACTGACAAACTAAAATAACCAGAAGATTTTACTTCGTCAACAATGAGTGCGTGGACCTTTTGAGCCATTAGTTGAATGAGTTCCTCACAGGTGGTTTTGGACAGGTAAGAAGGATTTCCTTTGCCAGAATTTCCATATTTCAAAATGTGACCTGCTAAAAATGGATCAAACCGGCTTATGAGCTCAAGCAGCCCTAAAAAATTCCCATTCTGCAATGATCCAAATCTTTCTTCTGTTCCTCGAAAAGACAAGCCACGTTCAGCTAACGTACAAATAACAGCTATGACACGCCTCAAGACATGTTCCCAGTAATCACACTCTTCCTGAATTTGTTTTTCCAACTGTTGTCCCACCCCGCACCTTGTCTGCGAGTTAAGTATGTTAGCATAGAGTCTCGGTGAGTAGTGCTTTTTTCATGATGATCAATTACAATAGTATTTCGCCAGTCACTGAACCCTTCTCTTATAACAAAATGTGAGACATTTTTAGGAGCAAACAGTTTACAAACATAACTAAACTGATCCTGTTGATGGTGAATACAATAACCACTCTCTCTTGTATTTCTCACCATTGGCTTTTGTCCCAACGAAAAGTTTTTGTGAACAGTATCTTGCTGGTTTGCCACTACTGAAATGCCGGTAAGACTTTTCAAATGGCCCATTGTGGTGTTGACAGTCACTGGGTCCACAAGCAATCCAATAAGCCACATCATCAGCAGAGAAATCAAGCCACAACCCTGGATCTTTTGCTATATTTACTTCATCTTCTGCAGACTGATTCATTTCACCACCATCACCATGGTCCACTAAACTTTCATTTTCAGCAATTATTTCAACCCCAGAATGTCTTGTAAAGCAACTTGAATCAACATTTGCAGTAGAGGTATCAAGAGAATTTACAGGCAAAGTGAGATCAGTAGTGAGACATGTGGTAGATGAACCTGCTTGTGACACCTCGGTGATTCCAACGTCATCATATTTTGATTTTGAAGTGATCAAAGTGGTATTTGTGTCCACTTCTGATGACGGAGATTGGTTTTGATTCAGAATCGGTATATCATGTTGACGTTGTGGTCGTGGAACTTGTGTGAAGAAATCAGTCAGCTTTGCAGTCTTGGACTCTAAATCCAAAGTCTTCTCTTGTTTCTCTTTTGATAGTTTTCGCTTTTGTGCACCACTTAACTGAACACGTTTCATCTTGGTTCTTGGGGTCTGTAAAATACAGAAATAAAAAATATTTTATTTGTATATTATGTGGCAATCAACACAGTTACGCATATCACAATCTTGGCTTTGTTCTTTATTCTCAGAAAGACAAAATGGGAACCGTACACAACCAAAGTGGCAATTTAAATATAAGTGGCAATTAAATATAACTCAACCGAAATATCAACTCGAAATGTTGAATACAAATCAAATCGAAAGAAAGAACCAAAAGAAGGAACCGAAAGAAGGAACCGAAACCTATAAAATAAAAATACTTAACATTAGAATTAATAATACGCAATCTATAAAAATATCAATATTAACATTTCACTATTAACGAGCCACATTTTATATTTACATTTATTTATTTATTTAAAACACAATATTTAATTATAGGAAATATGAACATTTGCTTAGGGCCTAAATTGTCCTAACTACGTTTGATGTTATATATACATTACAAATTATTCACTCTGGTTATTACAATCTAAATTCTTTTATACTGTTATGACAATAGATAAATAAATTATAAAATAAAGATACGTGTATGATAAAATATTGTTATATACAAATAAAGTACACTTCATAGACTTACCCTAGAGAAGAAAAGAGCAACAGATAAACTTCTTCAACGCTAATTAACTTAGGTCAGTATATCTTATTATTATAATGGCCGTGATAAACATCACTTGAAACAACAGCAATATAGAGAGTTTATAGTTTCTTTTATTTTAATATTAATTTATATTACAATTCTATAAACCTAAATCTTTCTGTAAAACAATACCAAATGATTATGTAAAATATATATTTAATATTATATGCACAAATCACACGTTCAGAATAACTTCCTATAGCACACGAAAATATTTAATCTATATGTATTTTTAATATGGCGCTCAAAGATTTGATATAAACAAAATAATAACGCAAAGCGTAAAGTGTGTGATTACAACGAAATATATTATTCTCTCAAAAGGGTTGTTGTTCACTACAAATTCAAACAATGAAAAAAAATAAATACTATATATGAATATATATAATTCAGTTTTCAACAGCTTATAGGCTATAAGCCGCGATTATAATATATAATAAATCCATGGTAAATCCGACAATGGAAAATTTCTGTGGTGCCCCCCTTCCCTTGATGCCCTAAGCACGGGCTTATTTTGCTTAATGGTTAATCCGGCCCTGCTTTAAACAATATTAAAAATTTAACGGATTCATATTTTAATTTCTACGAACAGAATAATATCTTTTATAGGATTAATACTTTAATTTATACAAACAAAATAATATTTTTAAATTTTAACGAAAATTTATTGTCCAATGGAAAACCTTTTCACACACCACACACACACACACACACATATATATATATATATACATATATATATATATATATATATATATATACACAGGGTGTCCGAGAATTATCTGTACAATTTTTGGCTGTTATTAAAAGTCAACCATGAAGTGTAGAAATTCCAGTGTATCCCATTTTACAGAGAATCTCATTAAGTTTTTTCTGATACCACGTTTTGACAAGTTTTTAGAAATGTACGCGGGTGACAGACATTGATGATTTAAAAGCAAGAATCACAGCTGCTATTGAGCGAATTGATGTGGATATGCTGCAGCGTACATGGCAACAATTGGAGTATCGATTGGATGTTTTGCGAATCACTAATGGTGCACATTAGGGCGGATCGAAAATGAGGTTTTTAAACTTTTTTCGAAATTCAAATATGGCTAGTGTGGAAAATATGTGGGTGCTATAGATAATGACTGTGCTAAATATTAGTCCTGCGAAATTATATCTTCAGGTGCCACAAAGCCGTCGGAAAAAAGTGAAATATAATGATTTTCTTATATTCTGCATTAGTACAATAACTGAAACTTACTTGTTATTATTATATATTAAGTGTTCCAATTACCAAAATAGTTACTGAATTACGCAGCTCTTAGTTTATTTAGATCAATGTTCTTTTGATTAATGATCTAAATAATCCAGAACTCACCACGAGGAGGTGGCTGCGTGTCGAGCTCCACCCATGCCCTCCCAACCACCCATCCTTGCGCATGTTTTTTTCTATTAACGTTTTATTTAAACTTTATATTCAGCTTTACTTTCGAATGATGGCATTTTTTTACGTGACTGAAGTGTTGATCTTATGAAGCCATCTCGCGCGTTCAATCCAAATACTTTTGATGATGCTTCAGTCACTAATTTTACCATTCTTTCTACTACTTGTGTATGACAAGGGAATTTCTCGAATGGAGGGGTACTCTTGTTTTCTATGAATTCTTCAATCTCATTTTCTGTCAGGTGTCTTGTCACAGGTGGTTCAGTGACATGCATTTTTGCCAATTAATTAAATCAGTATAATCAGTAGCTTCAAATTGAATAACAGGTACTGTGAAACGCCTCACAACTTTTTCCTTGTTTGTTTGCCTTGCTTTCTTTATTCGCCTCACGCTAATTCTCTTATGGCGCTGCGGTCATCATGAATCATTGATGCTAGAATATTTTCTGGATTTGCAAAAAATGCATTTCTTTGTATGACAGGGTTTACAATATCCTTTACTTCGTCATTCAGTGTTCTTGTTAGTTCAATAGTTTTGAAACATGTTTTGAGCCATTGACAAAAGACGTACTTTGCTTAATAGAAAACCACATTGGATGTAGACCTTCATTATAAAAGAAGCAATGTTCATGAGGTTCTCAGATGGACTTACAGTTGAAACGTATAGACGAAGCAAAACGATTTGCTGTAGTCAGCCATCGTGAATGTGCCATTTTGCCTGGACTACGATGAGCAAGATCTGGAGAGCAATATCCTTTGTTATGGCCTGATGAATATCAATTAGATATTTTGGTCGGTGCTAAGATCTTCACAGTCTACAGTTGGTTCCTCAGCATCAATCCTTTCAAACTCGACAATAGGAAGACTCTCACAGTTCTCTAATTCCCTGCCAATAGGACCGGTGAATCCGCGGGGGCCAGATGTTTTTCCATCCAGCTTTGCAACTAAATGGCGTAATGGCAATTCATTGGCATGGAGCTGGCACACTAAATGTTGAACTGGCTTCTTCAGCTTCAATTCTATAAGCCTTATAACGCCTCTCTTTTCTCCAGTGTTGACTGCTGCACCATCGCATCCAATAGCAACAAGGTTTTCCAGGTTCATGTCATTATTTCAAATATACTCAAACATTCCTTTACATATTACTTCAGCTGATCCAGAATTCACAGAATAATGGCCCAAATAATCTGAACCAGGTTCTCTCACTAAAGTGATATGTTCTTCTGTACCTTCTTCTGATATACTTTGGACTCTCTTTTTTCTTGGAAGAGTGTAGAATCTTTTCGACCATCAAAATATTCCTCTGATTGGACCTGATTTTGATCTTCATAATTCTGATCTCTTCTTTTGTCTTTCTCTTCTGATTTTACTCCTATCCACTACTTCAGATGTATTGTCAATAGAAACTTCTCCAATATCTTGCAATACTGCACTGACAATGAATGCTGCAGCTCGATCTGAAACTGCAGTCCTGTCACAAGCAGTAGCCACTGAAGGTAGATTTGTTTTTCCTTTTCTTGAATAATTGTTCTTCAGGTTGTTCGAGCTTTCTCTTCGAGCTAACTGGCTCTGGAAATGTATCGTCTGATATTTCGTCAGATTCACTTTCACTATTTGATGTCGATGATGATAATTCAACATTTGTATCCTGCAATTTCTCCTGTGAAGATTCTTTGGTGAGCCTCACAGCTTCTTTTTGCTTTCTTAGCAACGTAGATGCTTTTTTCTTGAGAGTGTATATCTACTCTATCAATAAACAGTTTTCTTTCACTCCTTTGATCTAAGAGGAACGTCACTTCTCCTTTGGAACCGTTTTTTCTTTGGGACAAGAACATTGTGTTAGTACTTTGCACTTGCACGCTGCAATGTCAAAAAGTTTCGTGTGTGCTTCTTTTTTGAACATATCAATCTTGGCTTGTAAGCTTCAGAATTTTTTTCTGCTTTGGTATGGCTTCATAATGACACGATACTTTTCGTGGTAGCTTCTGAACATTGTTTCAATTCGCCTGTCTGACAGAATTGGGACGGAAGCACTTTCACAAATTGTTTCAATTTATCAACAACTTGTTTCTAATATTTGAGATATTGAAGGATCTTTATTAGTATTCTGTTTCAATCGTTTCTTACAAACAAGTAATATTTAAAAACTCCTTCGTATGTAGGAAGATTCCTGTGCCACAAATCTTCCCCCATACCAAACATGGGGCACTCAGTGAGGCCCTGGTTGATTTGCACAAACTCGAGACATTTTGAAAGTATACCAAATCTGAAAAAGAAGAGCTAATATCATATACGTTAATTTCAGTAATAGTACATGGCAAACTTAGGGCAAACACAATACAGAAATGCAAAATATAAGAAATATAGTTTAGACTATCTGAGTAACGCAACAACAGACACCACCTGCTACGAGAGCGACAGCTACACTGAACCGAGTACTCACGTGACAACTGAGAGTGAGCTGACTATAGAAAACTGTTTTAGAGAATAGAAACTTTTTTAAAGGTTGACTGAGCTATTTTTATACAAGTGTGAATAATTCTTGTCTATTGTGCATCGTGGACTCTTCTGTAATTATTGGTTAAATCTGCTTTTTTCAATTTTTTCAATATTGAAGGTCATTGTGGCACCTGAAGATATTAATGTTATGATTTTAAATTTATACCAGCTTATTTCCTCACTACTCCACACATTTTCCACACTAGCCAATTTGAAAATTCGAAATATGAGTTTTTCACACTCCGCCTAGTGCACATATCGAATGTTTGTAACAACGTTACTTTAATAAAAGAAACTTTTGAAAATAATCTTGTTTAAGAATTTTACGTGTGTTACAAGAATTTTATTAAAAGATGAAATTGTACAGATAATGTTCGGACACACTGGAATTTCTAAAAAACTTGTCAAACTTGGTATCAGAAAAAACTTAATGAGATTCTCTGTAAAATGGGACAAACTGGAATTTCTACACTTCATGGTTTGACTTTTAATAACAGCCAAAAATTGTACAGATAATTCTCGGACACCCTGTGTATATATACATATATATATCTATATATATAATATATTATATATATATATATATATATTAGGGTTATTCCTATTTTGCGACTTTTTAATTGTTATGACTGCGCCCCCGGATATTGTGCGAATAGCCATAAAAACAAATCATGTGAAGTTTGAGAGCAATCGGATAATTTGAACTCGGTGAACTTTTGGGTTGCTTCTTCGATTGCTCCGCCTCCTAATGCGTTCGGTTTTAGTAAATATATTACGCAGTAACTCAGTTATTGCCATCCTAGCGTCGGAGTCGGTTGTGCAGATATTTTAGTTTCGTCTTGCCTTATAGGCCTAGAAGCCAAGCCTCCAAGGTATTGATTTCTTATATAAATTGTGGAAAAGTAAACTTTATATACATAAAAATATATATATATATAAATATATATATATATATATATATCGGGTCGGCTAAAAAACAAAACGGGAGACCTTTTAAATCCTTCATATCTTGACAAATACGGTACATAGAACCATGAAATTTTAGTTGGTTAGTACTATGTAATTTTATGGTTTGTTTGCCATCTTTTAGCATTTTAGCTGAGAAATTGGATTTATGGCGAATATTTCAGGAAAATCTTGTTCAAGTTGATAATTAAAGCGATTTTAATTAACGTAAGCCAACTACAGGAGGTTTGGAGAAGCTTCTCAAGAAAATCGGTAAAACAGGAGATATCACAAGAATACCAGGTAGTGGTATTAAATTTCGCCACCAAACAGTCTTGATTTAAATCCTCTCGATTACGGTTTTGAGAAAATTTGTCAGAGAATTTATCGGGTCAAAGTAAGAAATGTCGCTCATTTACGACAGCTTCTTCTGGAAAAATGGATGAGCTACCACAAGAACAAATCAATAAAGCCAAAGATGAGTTCCGTCCTAGACTGAGAAAGGTCGTCGAAGTTCGTAGTAAACATATCGAGCAGTTTTTTTAACATCAAGGTAGTACCATATGTGAGTACTTTGTAACTTTTTATCTGCACATACAATGCATAAAGAAATGTTCAATAAATTTGTAATTTTCATTAGTTTTCTTTGAAATCCGCTCACCGTACACGAAATTTACTTAGTTGTGGGGTGTGAAAAATATACTGAAATCTGACAAAAACTTTGGATTTTACAGGCAAAGTTGGAGGTCTCCCTTTTTTGCCGACCCAATACATATATATATATATATATATATATTGCAAACCCACAAGGTAAAAAGAAAAATGATTCCAAGGCCTTTCGTATATTCAGAAGTACACCTCGTCACCCTGACGAGATGTAGTTCTGAATACACGAAAGAGCTTAGGATCATTTTTCTTTTTCCTTGTGAATTCGCATCATTCATTCATTCATTTCACTGTTTAATTGTGAAATTCATCCCAAATACATATATATATATATATATATATATATATGATACATAGACCGTGTGTGAAAGAGTAGGGCGGGTCGTACTCAGGTGACAACATGAATCTGAAGGAAATCCTACCATCAGGGGTGTCTAAATTATATGTTTTTTTTTTACATTGGGAATTCAAATATGAGCTTATTTTTTGGATAGGATAACTCTAACCTACATCATTTTGTATTTCTAAATTGCCAATTTTACCCTTTTGAACCCCTTTATAATATATTAAAGATATAAGGTAAATCATTTATATTGACAAGGCCAAATCAACTTTACATTATTTATTAATAGGTGAACTGCATGTATATCACTGGATATAATTACAAAGATGATTCTCCTGACATCTTGAACTTTGCCAGGTTGCACAAATCCTGCTTTGACTCAGACTTGGACATCAGCTTCCTGCTGGTCTCCTGAGCCCTAATCCCTCATCCCTCTTTCCTGTGAGAAGTACTTAGCAGAAGCCTCAGTCACCATTTTAACAACCCTCTCAATGCTTTGTGTTTGGCAAGGCCAGTTGCGCACCTCCATGGGGGTGTTGATGAAGTTTTTCACCTCTGAGGTGCTTAGAGAGCAGGTGAGAGGTGGCTCTGACACACCTTCTGACCAGCTGATCAAGTCACCGATGCTGGAAGCATCACAATTGATGTCAGGTGTCCTTCTGCTCCTAACAGAGGAGTCCCCCAGCTGAGTGTCCGGGTCCCCCTCTCCCCTGATGGCCAGGATTCTCTCCACCCTTCAATCCTCTCCTTCTGATCCTCAGAGCAGAGTAGTGTTTGGAGGATGACTTCACTGTGGGCATACCAAGCAGATCTTCTCACAGTTGGCATCACAATATCCAGCACCTCCTTTCTCTGGGACTTGAGGCAGTCCAGCTGAAAGAGGATGTGCCTAGGCCCTTCGATCCAGGAGTGCTTGACCTTCAAGTTGAACCAGCATGGGTAATACACTCCAATGATGAATTCCACAATGAATTGCAGAATCTTCAGGTTCTTTCCTTTAAGTCCGTGCTTTGACACCCAGAGCCTGAGAAGTCTGTTCGCTGTGGTGAGCCAGCGGCTGTGGTTTACTGGTCCTATCTCTAACAGAGCCAGCCTGCAGGAAGTACTCCATCCCTGACTGCACAGACAATTTTATAGCCATAGTATTGATCAGTTGAGAGATCTTGAATGACCTTGTCAGGAAGCTTGATCAGTGGAGGGCCAACAGAGATTCGGGTGAAGTTTGGATTGATATCAAAGTCTGTAGCAGAATCAAGGAGCTTTCCTATTGGCCCGGATAATTTTTTGTCTGACAGAGTAGGGCCATCAAGGTCAACAATGAGATGGCGCAGGGAAGTTCAACAGTGTGCAGGTTGCACACCAACCAGACCAGCTTTCTCCCCAGGTGCAGCTCCAGCTTCCGCATTACTCCAGCTTTCACACCAGTGTTGACATTTGTTGAGTCTCCTCCAATGGCCAACAAGGTCTTATCATAACCCCTCTCTTTCAGCCAGGCAAACAGGACCTTAGCAATCTTCTCCGCATGTGACTCCTCTTTAGTTGCTTTCTCTGGGGTAAAGTGGAACAGATAGTAGCTGCCAGGCTCACTAACAACACTATAGTGTTCTTCCTTGATCTTTGCGGGAAAAGATTGGTCACTGCCCTCAGCTTCCATCATCACATTGGTCAGGTCAATCCGCCCATCAAAGAGGATGCAAGAGATCCCCCCCCTCCTCCCTGCACTTCTTCTCGAACTGTTCCCCCAGCTCTCTCATCAACTTCTCCTGTGCTCTTTGACCTTGCTCTTATCAATCACTTTACTTGTATTGTCTTCTGTGATGATTCCTGCGTCAATCAGAGCTGCTGTTGCTATCGCTGCAGTTGGCCTCAGCCCTATGCCATACTACTTACACTAGCAAGGGCAATGTTTTGAATCTCATCATAGTTTTTCTGTACCTTTGCCGAACCTGCTGGCTCAGGGTCAGTTTGAGGGAAGAGCTCAACTTCAGGAACAAAACTCATCTCATCCCACTTCTCGCCAATTCCAGATCCTCATCACCATCTGCCAAAAATCTCTTAACATCCTTCCTGGCTGCCTTCTCTGCTACTGCAGCACTTTCCTCCTTGCTCCTTCTCCTTTTCTCTGCCTTCCTTTCCATCCACTGCCTTTTCAATGTCCTCACCTGTCTCTTGTGCTCTGGTAGATCAGGACCCCCTATTTGGTGGGTCCCTTACTTCCAACCTTCTCTTTCTGTCCCTTGATGTAGGCAAGATCTTTCACAGGAATCTTTTTCTCTCTGCTGCAGGAACAGTTAATGTGGGCTTGGATAACACAGCCCTCACAGCCTCCCCCCTCACAACTGGTAATCTGACACTTGCAAGTCAAAATATCAAAGAACTTGTCTAACTTGACAATGAACCTCTCTTTGGCATCAAGTTGCCCTTCCCAAAGGAAAACTTCACTGCCTGATTCCAGACCTCCTTGAGCTTGGACATGATGGTCACTTTTTCATTGATAACAGGTGGCTTGAAAAGAGCATTAGCTTTGCTCCACTGACAAATCAGACCAGGGTAGATGTCACTCACCAGCTTGTCCACTGGGTAGTTCCTCCTGTCATCTTCACTTTGCTTCCTCAAGTAGATGCCATACCTCAGGATATCCCTCACAGTTGGCAGTTCAGACACCAACAGCTCCCGGCCAGTGCCAACAAGATTACTCAGATGAGAACTTGATTTCGTCCTTGTTCTGACTTGAGCCATTTTCTTAATGAGTTCACACTGAAATAAAAACAATAATACAACAGTTAAGTATCCACTACAGACAGGTATTAACTCTTTTCAGCGCAAAATTCTTGGTTAAAAAAAGAGCTGAAATGGGCAAGAACAAATTTATCTGCAAATGCTAAACACATTATGCTTTTTTGGTTTCAAAATGTTATAAAATGCTAATTTCTGTTGTCTGTAATGCAAATAATTCGTTCATGTACTCTAAAAAAACTAAAGAAACACATCCTAAAAATATTCTTTAGAACATTGAAATAGGCCTCATACTGCTCAGTTGTACTAAAAATGAACCACCTAATTTTAGCTCAAATCAAAGTTGTTAATTAAATTTTGCTCACTATATCACTATAATATGCGTAGAAATAGCTTTTTCTAAAATATAACAGAATAATACTCCTCACATATGAACAGTAACAAAAAGAATATCAGTAGATAATCACTAAATCTATCCCCTCACTGCAAGCCGAGGTGGTAAAATAGCTTCATAAATCATGAGTCACTTCAAATATTTCACAAAACGTTTTAGAATGTTCTGGAACGTTACATTCTAGCCTCTGAGAAAGGTGGCTCAGAAAATGGCCTTATGCGCGCCAGAAAACCGTCAAAATATTTCATATACGAAACTGTATGATAATTACAATTAAGTGGAATGGCACACCTTTTTATTTGAGTATTTAAATATTATTATTATTATATGAATTACATTATATGTGTTTATATGAATTAGTTAGAACAATGCTCTATGAGAGATAACGTGAGCAGCCATGATAGAAAACGTGAGAAGACATATTCTGGGGTAACTACAATAGTAAAATAATCAACAATTTAATAATAATCAACTGCAAAATGATGTAGGTTAGGGTTATCAGAATTAAATATTTTCTTCAGAATTGTGTTCTATACACCAAAATATGTCATTTGAACACCCCTCTCCATTGATTTAAAAAAATGCACAGTATGACCCGCCTAAATTGGAAGAGCCTAAGGGGACCATTCTGAGTTCATTCCCATATATATATATATATATATTAGGGTGTCACTAGGTAATAGGGGGAAAATTAAACGATGGATATTTTCCTATGACACCCCCTAAAATTGTTCCATTTGGTGTAAAACATACGGAAGAGAAATTTGGTCCTGATTGGTCATCATTTAAAGGTCGCCCTCGTCACTGAAAACAAGACCCATTTGTTGACGTCAACAAGCTGTTCAGTGTTCACAGCTTGGGCCGAACCAGATAATAAAAAACAAGGCAATTTGGTGAAATAACGAAAGTAAGACACTTAAAAACGCAAAGAATACAAACAGTTTATTATATAATCAAAATAGAAGACATAATTTGGCGAATAATGGTACAAAATGGAGAAGCAACAAAAGCAAAACTTTGAGAAATAAAATACATATACAGTAGCAGAATAATTGGTGCTCATACGCTGATCAGTGATTAGTTCTTTCGCGTCCTCACTAATGCTGATTTGTTCGGAGCTGGGTGTTGCTTTCTGTGGTCAGTGACAACTTGAACGAGGAACTGAAGCTGTTCTTCTTTCACTGTCAACTTTCCGTTCAGCTCCTTCACCAGAGCCACGGCCCGTTCTGCTCTGTCGTTCACCACTGCAAGTTTGGAGACCACATCCCGAGCTTGCACGTATTCAGAGTTTGACGTCCATGAACTGGGATGGTGGAGCAGAAAGCAATCTGGCAACTGAAGTTTTGAGAAGAATCCTCGGGTGTTCTTTGTGATCAGTTGCTCCAGTCCTTTGCTGTCACTGAGGAACATAGTATCAAGAACCAAAGGTCGTTTTGGCGGCATGTGAGGGCTTCTTGATCTAACGCTGCAACCATGCTGCACTTCACTTCCATCGATATCCTCTCATCAAAGAACGCCAGACCCACTGCCTCCTCCGAATGGTACCACAGGTGCGCAGACAGCTTCTTGGTGGTACCATCAGAGATCTTCTTGTGCGGGTATCGAAGGAGCGTCCTCATCAATTCCCAATCATTCAGCGGAGCTTCGATGGACAGATGAGCTGTTGCCCACGCTTTCATGTAAACTAGAACAGAAAAGAGCAGATATCTCGAATTCCGCGTTCCTCAGTGTTCGTCAGTTTAAACTGTCTTCGGAAGAGCCAGATCTTGATGGCATAGAGCCCCTTAGCCATCCATCTCGCCCGGTGCATAGCACCAGGGGCGCGGAAGTTTAGTCCCTTGTATGGAACTCCTCCAAGAAAGATGACGGAAAGATCGAGGAATTCCTGATAGTCATCACGAACTTGAAGTGCTTGTGATTTTGCAAACTCAATGAGCTCCGTTCTATGCTTAAAAATAGCTGCTTTGGTGAACGCATCTGTGTCCGCAGTTTGGAACTGTTGCTGGTCAATGCGGGTCCAATAATCATGGAAGCGCTTGAAAAACAGAATTTCTGGACCGGTAGATACTGAATCTAGCGATGCTGCGAATGAGGCCTGTAGCACCAACTCCAGTACATGGTGTCTGCACGCGCAGTGTAACAGGTCACGTCCAACTTTTTTCCAGAAGAACACAAGTTCCTCCAAGGTGGCCTGTGTTTGTCGCGGTTGTGTCGAAACACATAGATTTGACATGATCGGTCACTCCCCATTCATTCAGGCAATCTATGATGGCATTTGTTTGTGCCAGCGCGGTTCCTGACAGAAGTTTTGGCACCCCGAGGAGCTGCTCTGTCCCGGAGCCAGATACAAGAATAGGTAAGCGGTCAACATATTCTCGTGACGTCAGATCTTGCATGAGTTTTCCGTCCCAGTGAACAGTCAACGGACTATTGCCTTGGAACTCGCTCTTCAGTTGCCGAGCCTTAAGGGTACGGAATTTTTCACGCTGACGATGAATGGATCCACGATTGATGTTGTAGTCGCTAGCATCATGCCCTAAGCTGGAAGCTGCCTCAAACAGCAGATATGTGGCCTTTCTTGACGAGAGTTGCGTGCATTCAAGCGCTGCCGCCAATTCTGATGTCATGATGTTCTTCGTTGCTCTTTGTTTAGACGCTAACGAACCACCACATGCTCCTTTTTCTTCGCTATCATCTGAGCTGGAGGATGAGGACTCCAAAACCGCTTCGTTGGATACTGCCTCCATTTCAGCTGCTGATCGCTTTCTTCGTTTCTCCTCTTCCTCCCGACGTCGAGTACAATCTTTGACTTGGCGCTGATGGGTCATGTCCAAACCTGCCATTGAACCTGGACGTCCTTTCTGGCGCTGCTGCTGAAGGAACTCCCAATCCTCTGGGTACTTGACCAATTTCTCACAATCAGCGTGGGCGATGTCAAAGAGACGATCGAGGCGTTCAATGAATTCTTTTTCTTTCGTCTTGTGTGAATCGCTCGTCCTTGAGGCGTGTTTTTTGAGTCATTTCCACTCCTCGAAGACTTTATCCAGTTTGCTGACGCAGTGTGTCTCGAGTCTGGTTGGAATGTGAGCTTTCTCCCAGAAGGACATCACTGCTCGAAGTGACTTCCTCAACGCGTCACGTATTGTCATTTTCTTTTCATGGTGAAGGTAAAGGAAGTAACCGAATGCTTGCCTGTAGGAAGGAAGCTTGCATCCTTTCACCTCATCAACCGCTGCCCCTAATAGGTATATACACTTCCGGGTTTCCATCACCAGAAATCACGTAGCTGAAATGAGAAACGGTGAATCGTTAAGTATTGTTCACTTTATTTCTCAGATATTCAGACACACACAGATACACACACACACATATATAGAGATATATAGATATCTAATGAACGATTATGGAGACGCCGCGCAAGCATTAAACTTTGGAAGGCGGGGGCGACCTTTTATAGTTATTCAAATAAAAAGATTTTTCAGTCACCATGTTTTTTTTACCAATGGAATAGATTCGCGGGGTGTCAGCATGAAAATTTCAAACTTTGCATTTAAGTGACACCCTAATATATATATATATATATATATATATATATATATATATATATATATATATATATAACATAAATATATAACAGTATATAACACCAAATCTACAAGTCAGGGATCTTGAATTAATAATGTCATCTGATACAGAATTCAGAGAGCACTGCAATATCAAAATTACAAGCCTAGAAAAATAATGGGAATCATCTGGAGGAGCTTCCGCAGCAGAAAAGCAAACATCATGCTCAAATTATGGAAGAGTCTAGTCCTACCAATAATTGAATATTGCTCAGTACTTACAAGCCCATATAGAAAAAGAGACATTGCGAACATTGAAGCTATACTTTAAAGGACTTTTACATCTAAGATAGAGGAAACGGAAGGTGAAGACAACTGGTCTTGACTACAATCCCTGAAACTCTACTCTCAAGAAAGAAGGCGAGAGCGGTACACAATAATATACATATGGAAAATACTTGTGGGCTTTGTCCCTAACTTTAGAAATGAAATAGAAACAAACTGGAATGAGAGAAGAGGCAGATTTTGTACAGACCCAGCTGCTGTCAGACAAAGAGCCATAAAAACGAGGATGGAAAATACCCTCAGAATACGAGGCCCAAAGCTTTTCAATGCCCTACCGAGAAAAGTAAGGAATCTCCACCACACCGACCTGAATAACTTCAAGAACCAGCTGGACAGATTCCTGTGCAAAGCCTCTGACCAACCATGCGTGGCTGGCTACGAGGGCAGGAGGAGATCAGACAGCAATTTCCTCCTTCAGCAAATACCGCAAATGAGGCGGGATGCTGCAGAGGAGTCGACCGCAGTTCTATCCTGAACCGTCGTTCGAACTCACACAAAGTAATACAAAGTAAGTAAGTAACATTTATACACCAGGACAAGGGGGGCACACGGGAAGACCAGGAGCAGGCAAAAATGCTACTAGCTATAGCCGATGAATTTATGTTAACACAAGAAATAACAGAAACCACAACAAAAACCAAATGCCTAGATTTGGCATTCATAAACAACAGCAACCTAATTGATAACATAGAAATATCCCCAACTATAATATCTTATCACAACATTATTGAAATAACAACCAAAATCAAAGCAACAGGCATGGAAACAACACGCACTATAGAAAAAAGCAAATTCGAAATTTTTAATTTCTACTCCAAAGCTATGAACTGGGAAGGTGTTGCATCCAGCATGGAAGCAATACAGTAGATTGGGAAACCATCTTCAAGGCAAAAACAACGGAAGAGATGCTAATGACCTTAGAGGAGAAGACGCTGGAAATTGTGCAAAAAAATTGTGCATGTCCCAAAAATGTAACAGGGGAAAGAGAAGCAGGTTCGAGAGAGAGAAGAGGTAACAATGTTCCGAAAGAGAAAAAGAGTGACCGCAAAATTAAGTAACTGCAAAGATAACCTCAGAAAAACATTAAATGATAAACTGCAGAGTATAGATTGCGACATAGAGGACCTAATTGAGAAGCATACAGAAAGAGGAGAATAATACGCTGTAGAAGCGATAAAGGTTAACTCAAAGTACTTCTATAATTTTGCAAAAAGAAAGTCGAAAAGTCACACGACTATCGGACCTTTGAAAAATAAAGACAATGCTTTATCTGGTGATCTAACAGAAGTATTTGAAATATTAAGAGCGCAGTACGAACCATCTTTCAGTATCCCAAAAACTGGCAAACTGATATGCGATAGAAGAGCGTTCTTTCAAGAAGAACTACAAGGAGAAAGTATAACTGACTTCGCCTTTACGACAGATGATATTACACAAACTATAGGGAAACTAAAAGCACACTCAGCGGCAGGACCAGACAAATGGAATGCCACGCTGATCAAAAACTGCAAAAATGCAATCACCGAGCCCCGAAATTGGATATGGAGACGATCACTAGACACGGGAGAAATTCCAGGCATCCTGAAGTGAGCGAGCATAGTCCCAAGATATATAAAGGAGGAGATCGATCCGAGGCCAAAAATTATAGGCCAGCGTCCCTTACATCTCATCTCACTAAAATATTTGAAGGAATACATAGTTAGAGAAAAAACCTGACTTTCTGGAAACTCAGAAAAAATTAAATAATAACCAACATAGATTCCGGTCAGGCAGATCATGCCCATCACAATTAATGGGACACTACAACAACATTATTGTGCACTTGAAAATAATGAAAACTATGATGCAATAAACACAGACTTTGCCAAAGCGTTCGACAAGTGTGACCATGGAATCATAGTACATAAATTGAAATAGATGGGAATAACAGCAAATGTAGGAAAATGGATATGTAATTTCCTTAGTGAGTGGCCGCAAGTCGTTACAGTTCAAGGAATATCTTCATCAGAATCAGAGGTCCTAATCATTCTAATTGACATAGATGAGGACATGAAAATAAAAACCCACTCTAATAGACAGAGTTTATTTCCACAACAGTTTCGACGCCCACTGGCATCCTCCTCGGTGGATACAGAAAAACGAATGAACCAAAACAAGAGGAAAAACAGTCCAGGGACCGACCGTTAAGAAATTCGCACCTAGGTTAGATCCCATTCTCCCGACACCGGAAGGGCATTTTCATTAGTACATTCGCAAATTTAAAACTAGCTTCCTGTTCTAAACATACAGATTCTATTATTTTTTAATTTTTTTACATAATTATTACATTTATTATTAAATTTATTGCATTTAATATTGCATAATTATTTATTACAGAAATTATAAATTTATTATTACATTGGTTATTACATTGTTGTTTATTATACAGAACTTATAAACCGAAAAACGAATGAAAAAAGCCGATTAGGAAACAATCCAGAGACCATTGAGAAATTCGCACCTAGGTTAGATACCATTCTCTCGACACGGGAAGGGCATTTTATTACAGGGTCCGCTTATAAATACATTCCCACAAATTAAAACTATCTTCTTGTTCTATACATACAGATTCTAATATTTTGACATAGTTACTGCATTTATTATTGCATTTACATTTTTTAACATTTATTATTATTACCTTTACCCTAATTATTAAATTTATAATATTACCTTTATTATTACATCTGTTGCATATATATTTATTTCCACATTTATTACTTCCATTATTACATTTACTAAAAGCGAGTAAGGAAACAATCCAGAGACCTTTAAGAAATTCACACTTAGGTTCGAACACGTTCCCACGACTCCGTAAGGGATTTTTTGACCAAGAATCTCATTAAAGGGTCTAACTTATAAGTACCTTCGCACAAATTAAAATTATCTACTTTTTCTATACACACAGAGTCTATTATTTTTTGTTTGACATAATTATTACATTTATAAAGTACCTTACCTGATTCCCAATCTATAGCATGATTATTTTGGCTGGCGTGATAAAAAATGGCATTATTAGTATTACAACTTCTGAAGGCATATTTGTGTTCTTTAATACGGGTTTCAATATTTCTTCCAGTTTCTCCCACGTATACTAAATCACAACTTTTACAGGGAATGCTGTAGACACAGGCTTGTTTCTCTTTTGCAACGTTATTCCTAACCAATTTATTTTTCACGGTAGACGAATATTTGAACGCCAAAGCAAACTCAAAATCTTTCGTCAACGGTTTTACTCTTTCTAAGCCGGCAATGTAAGGCAAACTCACATATTGTTTTTGGTTAACTGAAGGTTCCCGAGGGGCATAAAAAGATTTTCTGGCTTTAAAATACGCCTTTCTGATAAACCACTCAGGATATTTTAAATCCTTAAAAATGTTCCAAATCTTTGAATTTTCCGGGTCCAGCAAATGTGGGCTACAAATCCTGAGTGCTCTTAGAAACATGGAAGAAATAATTGAGCTTTTAACCCCTTCATCATGATATGAAAAATAATGAATGTACGAATTACAATGAGTAGGTTTTCAATAGACCGTGAAATTGGGCTTTCCGCTTTTGTTAATATGCCTTCAGAAGTTGGAATACTAATAATGCCATTTTTTATCACGCCAGCCAAAATAATCATGCTATAGATTGGGAATCAAGTAAGGTACTTTATAAATGTAATAATTATGTCAAAAGAAAAATAATAGAATCTGTGTGTATAGAAAAAGTAGATAATTTTAATTTGTGCGAAGGTACTTATAAGTCAGATCCTTTAATGAGATTCTTGGTCAAAAAATCCCTTACGGAGTCGTGGGAACGTGTTCGAACCTAAGTGTGAATTTCTTAAAGGTCTCTGGATTGTTTCCTTACTCGCTTTTAGTAAATGTAATAATGGAAGTAATAAATGTGGAAATAAATATAAATGCGACAGATGTAATAATAAAGGTAATATTATAAATTTAATAATTAGGGTAAAGGTAATAATAATAAATGTTAAAAATGTAAATGCAATAATAAATGCAGTAACTATGTCAAAATATTAGAATCTGTATGTATAGAACAAGAAGATAGTTTTAATTTGTGGAATGGACTTATAAGCGGACCCTGTAATAAAATGCCCTTCCGGTGTCGGGAGAACGGTATCTAACCTAGGTGCGAATTTCTCAATGGTCTCTGGATTGTTTCCTAATCGCCTTTTTCATTCGTTTTTCGATTTATAAGTTCTGTATAATAAACAACAATGTAATAACCAATGTAATAATAAATTTATAATTTGTAATAAATTTATGCAATATTAAATGCAATAAATTTAATAATAAATGTAATAATTATGTAAAAAAATAAAAAAATAATAGAATCTGTATGTTTAGAACAGGAAGCTAGTTTTAAATTTGTGCGAATGTACTTAATGAAAATGCCCTTCCGGTGTCGGGAGAATGGGATCTAACCTAGGTGCGAATTTCTTAACGGTCGGTCCCTGGACTGTTTTTCCCTCTTGTTTTGGTTCATTCGTTTTTCTGTATCCACCCGAGGAGGATGCCAGTGGGCGTCGAAACTGTTGTGGAAATAAACTCTGTCTATTAGAGTGGGTTTTTATTTTCATATTTTGACCTTCACGTAGAAAAAAGTGAAGTTTTTTGCATTTATAGATGAGGACGTTACCAGAGACAGCACGATAACATCCTTTGCCGATGACAAAAAGATCAGTAGAAAAATAAGAAACCCAGAGGATATAGAATCTCTACAAACAGACATGAACAGAATGTACAAGTGATCGGAAGACAGTAATATGAAATTTAACACTGAGAAATTTCAATTGTTACGGTACAGAAAAAGGGAGGACCTAAAATCCATGGAATACTACAATATACCCTAAATGGACAGGAATTCAGAGAAATTCTAAATTCTAAAGTAAAAGATTAAGGAGTTGCAAAGATTGATGATGTTAAATTTGAAACACAAAATAAGATAGCAAAAGAATAACTTGGCAGATACTGAGAACCTTGAAACGAAGGAATAGGAATATAATGATTCGTCTATTGTAAACACTGATCATACTCAAGTTGGAATACTACTCGGTCCTAACATCCCCACTTAAAAAAGAAGGCACTAGTCTGCTAGAGGAGATTCAGAGAAGCTTCACAGCAAAGATCAATGAGTGCAAAGAACTAAATTACTGGGAAAGGTTCGTAAATTAAACCTATAGTCATTGGAAAGAAGGAAAGCGAGGTACATCATTATTTACAGTTGGAAAATAATGGAGAAACTAGCCCCTAATCTTACTCTGAACCCCATAACCCTCCAAACAACAGTGCAAAGTAGAAAAGGAAGAGTGTGTCATGTTCCCAAATTAAAGGCTAGACAGGGAACATCCTCAACCCTGAAGGAAAATAGTTTTGTTGTGAGAAGACCAAGACTGTTTAAGCAGCTGTACAAGGAACTGAGGAACACGAGTGGTGTTGCGGTGGACATCTTCAACAGAAGAGTAAACGCCTGGCTCAGAACAATCCCAGATGAACCGTGGGTTCCTGGTTATGTGAGGTGGAGAGTACAAGAAACCAACGCTTTACTTCACAAGGCCAACTCGAGAGGAGGGGCGACAAGCTTGACCTTCGTAAAATGAGGAATCATCGCAGGGAACATTTGAAAGGTTGAATTGTTATATTACGTGGTTTTATATTTTACATTTACTCTATGATTCATATTTTTTATTTACGCCTGTTTGAGGTTCACCATCAACATATAACCAAATCAAAATTGTTCTCTGTTTATCCTCGAATAGGGGAATAATTATAAAGCCTTTTACAAAAATAGTGTATTCGTCAAAGATTTTACTAAACCAATTACAATGCAAAAATAGAATTTTTTACCATAATGAATATTTCTTTACGAAAATGACACTTGAGACATTGATTCTTACTTCAAGAATTTTATATTCAGAATTAACACAAGACAATTAAAATAAAATGTATAAGCAAATTAAAATCGAATTGTTAGGAATTTAATCTATAATTTGTAGTTATTTGACTGAATACAGCCGTAGCTGCAATACGCAAGACCATTAAAATGAATGGACCAATAACAATTTAAGTTACAATCATAGGCCTGTTTCGCCTTCTACCGCACAGCTAACATATATAATACGATTAGAATAAATGAATTGCGTACTACTCGAATTACAATTAGAACCACTATCTGCCAGGTAGACCTTCCTAGATCGGATTAGCCGTTGCAAATAACGTACAACGGGAATAACACTTTTTAGATTACCCCAATTCCGTATACAGTAAATGTATACTCAATCGAAAGAACTCGGTACCCGTTTTCTTTAGGGAAAACATGGTAGACTATTTCTTGAGTCTTTTTAGTTCCTCAAATGTAACCCAGAGTTCCACGTTTTCTTCCGTTAAATTTTAAGGAAAGACTATTTCAACTTTGCGAATAATTTACTCAAAATCAGAAGAACAATTTCGCTTCTATGTGCCACATACGATTTGAATTCTCCCGTATGGCACAATATATGTGTATTTATATACTTGAGCAAACTTCCACTAAGAACTCGTTTTTTGTTCTTAAAAGGAGAACTAAATTTAATTTTCTCATTTAAATTCTAGCACAGATTTTGTGGAGGAATATTCGTTCAACAAGCCTTGAAACTAGGGTTGCCAGATCAAATGGTTTCCAAATCCGGAGATTTTACCTACGAAGTTCATCATTATTTATGTAGCTAAACCTATATATATATAAACTTCCTAATTTTTTACACAAAATTAATTTAGCAAGAAAAAATACATACATAACCAGCTTAGTTTCTTATTTACTTATAAATAATACTCAAATTTCCGGAGACTCCGGCCCAAAACCGGAGACCTGGCACCCTTACTTGAGACGCACTGATTCTCTCTTCTAATTTTAAGTTCGTTACACTGATGCCCGGTCTTAAAAAAAAAATTTAAATAAAAATTTAAAAATCGTCTCTCGAGGATATTTATCAGGCGAAACCAAAGGTTAAACAAAAACATCTTTGAGCAATCATTCACTCTTGAGGTATCAACAACCGCTCGTTTTTTGATAACGCGAGCGTGATTTACCACCTTCTACGACTCTAACCTCTGGTTCACTTCAATTCTAAGCTCAAAAGTAATTTAATGTTCCCGTAACATGAAATCGATCTTAAGATTATTTTATTTTTATTTTTATACATACAAAATTCGCATCGTTTTTGCATGATCAGTTGTTTGTTGGTTAATTTATAACCAGTAATTAATTAACTTTATTGCATTATTCCCATACATAACAATATATATATATATATATATATATATATATATATATATACAGGGCGTCCCAAAAAAATGTATACACACTTAACAGCTGATAGCTCAATTGATGTTTCTTTCTTTCCAAGTTAAACCCATTAGAATTAATAATGGCAGTCAGACTAAGCTTTGAACAAAGGAAATTCATTCTAAATGCTACTGGAAGTGTGAAAACGCAGTTGAAGTGCAAAGACAGTTTAGGAGGGAGTTTCAAACAGATCCACCAACGCGACTTACCATCACTCGAATTAGAGATAAGTTTGAAGCCGATGGAACTGTTCAGAATGTCCACAAGAAGCGTTCCGGAAGACCACGGACATCGACAAGCCCCACAAAGCAAGAAAGAGTACTGGAAACGTATCACCAAAGTCCAAGAAAATCTGTGCGGCAAGCGAGTCGTGAGGTAGGAATTTCAGAATCGTCTGTCCAACGCATTTTGAAGCGCTGTCAATGGAAAAGTTACATTCCAAGATTAGTCCATGCTATTAATGAAGATGATGATCCGGACCGAAGAGTGGAGTATTGCGAGTGGTACTTGGCACGATGTGGATGTGGATTGGACGAAGGGTTTCGTAGAATACCCTCCGCGTTCACCAGACCTCACCACACTAGACTTTTTTATGGGGATACTTAAAAAGACAAAGTCTACGCTATAAAACCTGCAACAGTCGCTGAATTGAGAGCAGCCATTGAACGAGAATGCACACAAATACCAAACGAAATGTTTCGTGATGTTTGCGATTCCATTGCTTCGCGTTATCAGCAGTGCCTGGACCAGAACGGACGTCAGTTTGAAAACAGGCGTTGACAAAACAATTAAATAATGTCTGTAGATTCTATTACATTTGAAAATGAAATGTATTTTAATAAACACTGCCTTTATAATTATTTAAAGTGTGTATACATTTTTTTGGGACGCCCTGTAATATATATATTATATATATATATATATATATATATAAATCACATTTATGAAAAATTGTCTTCTAACCCCTTCTTTAACTCACAGCGTAATTTTAATAGAAAACTCCAAACACCACTTGAAGATTATCCCAATTCAGTTAATCTTTTCAAGCCATATTGACCAAGTCTACCTTACTTTTACGGTCTCCTAAAGATCTATTAGCCAAGCGTTCCGCTTAGGCCCATTATATCCAATATTTTCAATGAATATCTGTCTGAAGTGGATATCGATATGTGCATTCTCAACTCACTTTTTATTGATTTAATAAAACTCTCTCACATTCATATTTTTCACTTAATGGTTCCTTTTATAGGCAGAAGGAGGACCTCAGTATGGTTCTCCTCTTTCTGCCACTCTCAGCAACTTATTTATAGAACTTTTCGAGTTGAAGTTTCTTCCTTGTATAATTGATCCCTTAGTTAATTAAATGGTATCGATATGTCGATGATGTGTTTGTTGTCCTCCCGAAAAGTTTAGATCGTCTCGATTTTAAGCAAATTGAATGACATTTTACCATCTATTAAATATACAAGTGAAAAAGAAAATTCACAAATTAATTTTTTAGATATTTTAGTTATACGCTCAACTTAAAATAAACCTTTATTTAATGTTTTTAGAAAAAAAAATACACCTTCGAGCACATACCACGTATAATGGTTTTCTTCTCATTCTGGCTCTTCAGAGAAAGTTATTTTAATCGGCTTGTTTCTCCGTGCCTTTAGGATTTGTGGTCCATAATTTTTGGACAATGAAGTTAAATTTATCAAGGATGCTTTCGCTGAATTGGATTATCTCTTACTTTTGTAAACAGGACTTTTAAACTTATTAAGAAAAGGTGTTCCAGTTATGTTCCACAAATATCTCGGGAACAAAAAAGTACTTTAGTTTCACCTACTGAATGCGATTTGACAAGAGAGTATTTAAGTAATTCCACTAATCTGGTTACCAAGATAAACTGTACTATTAGAAATTTCCTTCGGAGCAACAAACTTACGTTTACCTCTGATAATGCTGGAGTTTATAAAAATTCATGTAGAAACTGACACAAGGTTTATATTGGAGAAACTAATAATTTGGCTGAAAGAAATTATAAACATAAATACAACTTAGCGACATTTCATTACCAACCTAGTGTAACTAATCTAATCAGGACTAACGTATTTTTTTTCCGACACTAAAAATTTTTCTAGATTTTCATACGAATTTTTTAAAGTTCAAGTGCGTTGTACCAAATGTGTTACCTCACAAAAATTTACCGAACCACATCTAGGAATTATCACACACTCGACCTCACTTATGCCCTATTACCTGCGCTTACACTCACATACACACACCTACACACATCCACACCCACACCCACACACATATATATATATATATATATATATATATATATATATACACATTTAACTGCAAACACGCAGTATAATTAACGTAAAGAACGACGTTTGTATAGGAGATATTCCGCGCAAGATGAGAGAGAGAGAACGAAACAAATGAAAAAATGAGGTAACCACCCATCGAACCCGGGATCTTCCGATTGCCGGTCAGATATGAAACCATTACACCATGGGCCTCGCTCATTCAAATGCCGTAATTCTTCTACATACGCGCAGAAACCAATGCCCCAAGGTGGCACCTCCCGCATGCCGTAACATTATATACATTTAACTGCAAACACGCAGTATAATTAACGTAAAGAACGACGCTTGTATAGGAGATATTCCACGCAAGATGAGAGAGAGAGAACGTTAATTATACTGTGTGTTTGCAGTTAAATGTATATAATGTTACGGCATGCGGGAGGTGCCCCTTTGGGGCATTGGTTTCTGCGCGTATGTAGAAGAATTACGGCATTTGAATGAGCGAGGCCCATGGCGTAATGGTTATCATATCTGACCGGCAATCGGAAGATCCCGGGTTCTATTCCCGGGTGGTTACCTCATTTTTTCATTTGTTTCGTTCTCTCTCTCTCATCTTGCGCGGAATATCTCCTATACAAGCGTCGTTCTTTACGTTAATTATACTGCGTGTTTGCAGTTAAATGTATATAATGTTACGGCATGCGGGAGGTGCCCCCTTGGGGCATTGGTTTCTGCGCGTATGTAGAAGAATTACGGCATTTGAATGAGCGAGGCCCATGGTGTAATGGTTATCATATCTGACCGGCAATCGGAAGATCCCGGGTTCGATTCCCGGGTGGTTACCTCATTTTTTCATTTGTTTCGTTCTCTCTCTCATCTTGCGCGGAATATCTCCTATACAAGCGTCGTTCTTTACGTTAATATATATATATATATTAGGGTGGCCCTTAGTTGTATGTGATTTCCTGAAATGAAATATTTTTCATCTCCCAACCTCCAAAGTTGTTCTAATCCATGTATAAATGCTCTGTGTAAAATTTCAGCTTAATCAGACAATATTAAGATGGCCCCCAAAGGCCCCAAATTTTCAGATTTTAACAATATTGATATTTTTCATATAAAACCGTTTTTATCTTCTTTACAGTGTTTTATTCGAAAGAAATATAGAATATGATCGAAAGAGAATTCAATTTACAATAAATTTAGTTATAACCATTATTTACTTAAAACCAAATTTACAATAAATTTAGTTTTAACCATTATTTACTTAAAACCAAAATTGGACGAGATATTCACGGAAATTGAAAAGTATCATAAGTGCGTAAAAAAACCGCTTCTGGAAGGTTCTAGAAAGTTCGATCATGCTTTGTGATTATTTTCCCAAACAAAGTTTGCAAATGAATTATAAAGGTTTTATATTAGAAATACCAATTATCGGTGAATTTTGAAACTTTAGGGCCTTTGGGGGCCACCTTAATATAGCCCAATTGAGCTGAACCTTTGCACAGAGCACTTTTTTATATATTGGAAGAAGATTAGGGGTTGGGAGCAAGTAATTTCAAAAGTTGAAAAATAAGGGCCACCCTAATATATATATATGGGATTGAACTCAGAATGGTCTCATGAGGTTCTTTCATGATACACACAGACTGTTTATGAAACAAGGAACTCTTCTGGGAAAATTAAATCCACTATAGTCCGAATAAGTAATGGTAAATGACAAGCACTATAGTTTTTTCTTTTTCATGATGTTAGCCCGATATAGGCAACGGGTCACTCGCAAAGAGGCCTCAAAAATGTAGCTTCCTTCACCAGCTATCTGCAAAGCAGATAGGATCCAGCTTTGGGACACGATCTTCCCCTTGTCCCTTCAAAGCTTTCCGTTTCTGGAGATTTTATATAAAAAAAATTTTAGGAGGGGAAACGCTCCTTTGTACTTTACTTTGTCATTGATTGCTTAATTGATTATAAAAAACATAAGAAGATAGGACAAACAACATAAGAACAAACAGACACGCACAAAAAATATTGTCCCATAAACGCATGAATGTACGTACTTCGAATTACACTTAATATTTTTCTAAATTAAAATCAGCAATGAGAGTATGTAACTGATAATTACAAAACAAACTGATTTGATTAAAAATTTCCAATAGCTAATAGAATGATAGTTAACTTTAGAACAAAAGTAAGTAATAGAGTAACCCCCGATTTACGCAGTAGATGCGTTCCTGAACCTTCCGCGTAAAATTAATTCCGCGTAAATTGGGGGAACTATAACATATAATTCAATGTGCTAAGTACGGGCCCCCCAACCCCAAGACACCCCAAAAATTAAATAAAATTAAATGAAATGCAATAATAATAATAATAATAATAATTTATCTGCCAAAAAATAATAATAATAATTAAGTAAATAAATACATAAACTCATCTGTAAAAACAGTAAAAATTAGTAATAACATCTAACAAATAAAAAAAATAACAGTCACCATTAGGGCCTCTTGGAGCTGGTTTCTTAACCACTAGTGCCTCAGCTCCGTCGTCGCGTTTTTTTTATATTTTAGTTTTTTTTATATTTTAATTTATAAAAAAAAATTGAATATTTTTTGGACCGCGTTAATCGAAACCGCACAAATGGGGTCCCCGTAAATTCGGGGGTTACTATATATTGAATGGATGGCAACACTGGCCAGAGGCTACCGCCATGATGGGGTTATCAGGCAGAGTTGGCAGTGAAATACATTTTCTGCAAAGTAGCGAAGTTTATTAAAATACATAATAAAGCAAAAATTATTTTAAATAAAACTTAAAATTTGTATAAATATTAAAAGAATTAACTTAAAAAACATTTAAATTAGAAAATCTGCTAACAGATCATAAAATGCATGAAATCCGGAGATTTCACAACTCTGATCTATTCCGACCGGAGTCCGAAGACAAGGCTGAATTTCCTGAGATTCCGGCCCAATTCCGGAGGTTGCAACCCTCTTGCCATATGCACAAGTTTAAGTACAACATTAGAATCTATTGTAGAGTGGTCAAACAACGGAACATTCTAGAAAATTCGACACTAGAAACACCTTCAACTTTTAAATAATTTCTGAGTTACCATTTTTGCTAGTTTACGTTGATCGGCGTATAAAACGTGACTGTTGAATACTGTTCGATCGTCATCCACCATGGGCAAAGGCAAAGAGCTGTCTCAGGATCTTGAAGATGGAATTATATTTGCGTAGAGGTGGAAAGCCTGTTACGAAGATTGGTGTGTCTTTTAACTCAGTTTCAGATGTCATATTTAAGTGGAAGCGCCTTGGAATCACCAAACTGCTCCCTCGTAGTGGACGACCATGAAAGATTCCCAACCGTGCTGTTCGTAAAATCATCAAGGAGGTTACTGAGTTGTGGTTCAGTTCTACAGACAGAAAGCATTGTCTGAGCAAAATTGGGATCGATGCTCATCCCTCCACCGTAAGCAAGATACTAAACAAGAATGGGCTTTGGATGAATTGCAAGGAGAAAACCACTACTCAAGAAAGCTCACAAGGATGTTCGTTTAAAGTATGTCAATGACCAGCGAAATCATGGAAATGACTACTGGAAGAGGGTACTCTAGAGTGATGATAGCAAGATTTTGCTCTTTTGGCCACATAGATGAATAGTATGTTTGGTGGAAATCTGGTAAAGCATTTGAAAAAAAAAAAAACACCATACCCACGGTCAAACGTGGTGGTGGCAGTATTCTTTTATGAGGTTGGTTCATTGATTCTGAGCCTCGTAAATTGGTGGAAATCAACGGAGACATGGATTCTACCAAATATCAATATCCTGCAAGGAAATGCCATGCCTCTAGCAGTTCAATTCTCCATGGGTCGTAGTTTTATTCTGCAACAGGACAATGATCCGAAACACATGAGGAAATCTACCAAGGCATTGCTAAGGAAGAAGAGGGAACGGAAGCTTTTGGAGTGGTGAAACCAGTCACTAGATCTCAATTTGATTGAGCATTTGGGGTTTTATCTCAGGAGAGCTGTTCATGCATGGAGGCCAAGTACTCTCAAGCAACTCCGCAAATTTTATCAAGAAGAATGGGCCAAAATCTCTTCTGGGAAGTGCAAGAAGCTGGTAGAGAAATATCCCAATCATTTGATTGAAAATATTCAAGCTAAAGGTAGTTAAACAACACATTAATCATCTATACTTGAACATTTTCTCAGCATTAATTAACATTTTTTTCTATTATAATATGTATTTTCGTTTTCTTAGTTTGTTCATTTTATAGTTTCGTTTTCTTAATTTGTTCATTTTATGGTTTCGTTTCCTTAGTTTGTTTATTTTATGGTTATGTCCAACAAATCTATTGTTTCTGAAGTTATTTTGTTTTTTCGTTAAACTGTCACTAATGCTACAAACAAAATACAATTTTCATTTGCTTTTTAAGTGTACTTAAACATTTTCGCAAAACTCTCTCTCTCTCTCTCTCTCTCTCTCTCTCTCTCTCTCTCTCTCTCTATATATATATATATATATATATATATATATATATATATATAATTTAATGGTGGACCGGATGTCAGTTTTTCGACATCCGCGGATGCGGATCTTTAACTGCAATATCTGCGGATGCGGATATTTAGTTAATCTATCAATATAATATAGAATTATGAATATATGACATAATTTTCAAATTTCGTGATATTACTATTATGGCAGGCAATGCATAAGAATTAAAATTAAAATTAATGTTTTCATTATGATAAAAATAATAACTTTCTCAAGTTTCAGCAACAGAAAATTCAATGAAACAAGTTTCATTCAATTTTCTGTGTTACCAGGTATTTATATTTGAAGGTTATATATTTGTTTGCTCATTAATAATTAATACTTTACATGAAATGTGCATGACTGGCCTTATAAGCTACTTTATAAGCTAATTTAATTGTAAATTGCATAATTTATTAGAGGTAATATCCGCATGACATCCGCAGTCAGAAGTGCGGATGCGGATGTTAAAAACGATGCGGATGTGGACATCCGGTGTAATAATAATAATAATGGAGTTAGGCTGTTTATTCACCTGTTCTGTCTAAACTTTGGTTATATGGAATCTGCAACGAAGATAGAAAACTTCAAGACAAATTGAAATTTAACTTACACACACACCACACACACACACACACACACACACACACATATGTTTGGCTTCCCTACAGAACCGCGACACTTTCACACTTTCTCACATATTCAGTTCTGTATCGCAACGCTCACCCAATTTTAAAAACCTAATAACTCTAACGAAACCTAATTTAACCTTACTTAACCTAGCGTAACCTAACCTAAACAAGCCTAATCTTAATTATATCTCCTTTTTTCACTTTATAAATACATTTACCGCGTCACCGCAAATTTCGGGAAACGCACGCATGTCGCGATTCCGTAGGTTAATCACCTACACACACGCACACACACACACACACACACACAAAAGTCCCTATTTATTTTGCTGAAATAAGAGTATTTCAGGGTAAAAATGTTAACATAATTAAATGTATATTTATTTATCAAGCTTAGGTCTAAGATTCGACGTGAGCATTATCAGTGCCTCTGCAACTCTCGAATCTCTCCACTGCATTGCGGAACACATTCTCAAGCATCCCTGGTGTATTTTAGCGACTGCCGCGACAATGCGGGATCGTAGATCCTGCAGGTCTGTAACTCTTGTTTTTGTAAACCTCAGACTTTACAAGATGGAGCGCCATGTCACTATGCAAACATCGTTCGGGGCGTACCTTAATGAGCTCTTAGCCTCTTACCAAATCGCTGGATTGGACGTGATGGAAACAGGCCGTGGGCAGCACGATCTCCGGATTTAACACCATTAGACTTCTTTGCGTGGGGCTTTATAAAGAAAGACAACAGTGGCGAGAATGCCATCTAAACGAAGTTGTTGTTGAAGAAACTGCTGAAGTATTTCAAGATAAATTGGTCCTGTTCCCGTAGTTTCTGCAAAGAAAAAAGGTCCGTAAATCTTCGATCTCGTCATACCAAACCAGACATTATCTTCAGGAGAATCTCTCTCCCATTCGTACAACTCGGTTAGTTTTATACTATCCCAGATACGGTAATTATGTCGATTAACCTTTCCGCATGTGTGGAATGTCACCTCATCGCTGAAGAGAATGTGGTTTAAAAAGTTTTCTGTATGAATTTTTTCAATCAATTTTGTGCACATGGCGGCTCGTCTTGGATAATCCTCTTCGTGTAACTCATGTAGCACTTGAATATGGTAATTTTTCTTTTTTAATGTTGAAAAATCTTTCGAACATTCGTTTTTGGTATGCTCACTCTACATGATGCTGTGCAAGTTGACATCCTAGGATTTGTTTCAAAGGCATCTCTTACCAATTCGACAATTTCTTGAGAGGAACCTGGACGTCCATATCCATAACCCCCTTTGACTTCTTCCTCTGGGGCTATGTGGAAAATAAAATTTTTGTTCCACGAATGGCAATAACTTTGGAACATTTGAAGGAAAGGATACGTGAGGCTGTTAGAAAAGTTCAGTATGATATGCTATAAAATGTATAGAGGGAAACAGAATACCACTTTAATGTCTGCAGAGCCACAAAAGGACCTCATATTGAACTTCAATAGGTTGTAAATAAAACGTTTTGAGTTCTTCCTTATTTGTATATCTTGGTTTTCGCTGAAGCTTTATTTTTTTCATAATAAATGTTTGAAATTGGGAAGATCATTTGTAATCACCCGGTATATAAAAGTCTAAATAATGTAAGAAATCCTGAAACATTTTTCATTCTTTCATCCAAAATTAAAAAGTATTTAATGTGGAATAGGTTTAATGCTTTTTAATATGATACAAACTTTAGGTCGATACAGCAATTTAAGAACTTTCAAATTATATACTGTATATGTCTGAGTTCTTCTAAAGATATTAATAGTGCTATTCCTTAGGGCACTATCCTGTCACTCACTATCTTCCTTTTATTTATCGATGACCTGTAAAGTCGCACTTCCTGTCCTATCCACTAATATGCTGATGATTCCACCTTTCAATTCTCCACACGTTTTACAAAGTGTCACTCTCAACAATCACTCCATGATTCGCGTGAGATGGCTATGGTGAATCTCACCTCTGATCTTTCAACTATCTCTGATTCGGTCAGATTTTGGCTCTCTTCTTCTTCTTCTTCTTCTACGGGGAGGGGAGTTTTTGTTGTCATCGGCCCTTGGCTCCCTCCTTCGTACGTAAAAAATATATGGTTTTTTTTTCTCATACCGACAAGTGGATTTTCTTTTGTTTCTTTGGGCAATATATACTGTATATATTTTTTTTCAAAATTGTACGTTAAAGGTATTTTTACACCTACTGTAATTCGTTTCTGTTTAAATAACTCTTTTTTATGCTTTCTATTTCCATAAATTTTTTATGGTTATAGAGAATTTGCATGAAAGTAAAATAATGTTTTCATATATGAAGCAAAAGTGCAAGTTTCAATTTTATAGGTTAGCAAATTGAGCTACATGTGATGATGCATCTTTTATTTTTACTTTAAAAACTCAAAAAGAACAAAATGTAATATACATTTAGTCAAAATTATTAATTTATAATAGGAATAATAGGCCTTTTCGGTTTGGGGGACTGCTACAGATATTTACGAAACTTAGCAAATCAATTAGTTACAAATTTTATCCTAAGGAAATGTAAGTTAGGTTAGGTTAGGTAGGTTAGGTTAGGTGAGGTTTAGTTAAGTTACGTTAGGAATTAGACATTTCCTTAGGGTAAAATTTGTAAATAATTGATTTGCTAAGTTTCATAAAAATCTGTAGAGTCCACCAAACCGAAAAGATTCGGAATTAGAAATACTGTAAGTTACATTATATTACTTTCTTTAACATAGAAACCAACGAAAACTATTATAATTGCTATGTTTAAATACCGACTCCTTTCACCTCGTGATTTCCTTCATAACTGTGAATTATATAGACATTGCTAATTATCGAATAAATTGTTTCCTTCGCAAATATCCAAATCTCCCTTACTCTTCTAATACTAATACGTGAATACTATGAGCTCCATCGTGTCCAAAATCGTAACACCACTTCCTGTCAATCAACGAAGTTAAGTGGCACTGGATCTGGTTAGTGGTTAGTTGGAAGATCGTCCTCTGCTTCCAGATTATGTAGTGACCAGTGTTTCGGATCCTACGTGAAGCTGTAAGTCTCCATCATATGGCCTTAGATGTTGCAAAACGAGGTTAAACAACCCTATCAAGCAAACAATGTAAATGCAATTTTTTTTTTAAATATTACTTTGCCAATTCTTTTCACATTTGTAATTCCAATACTCATAAATTTTTTTCAGATATACTTGGCGAATAATGTAACCTTTGACCAAAGCGGCAAACCTGATATGAAAACGCTTCCAGTGTTTGCTGCTCAGGTTGGCACCTCTGCTTTCTTAACGATGAAGCTTACGCAACCAGGAGGAATGTGTGGTCGCTACGTCATTGTTGTTAGAGAAGTTGGAAACGAGTATCTGATACTCTATGAACTTCAAGGAACTGGATTTGCTCTCAAATAAATTAGATATGTTGGTATTCAGACCAGCTATTTTATTAAAAGTAGCATATGCAAATCTGGGATCTTTTCGGTTTGACGGCCTGCACTAAAATCAAATAAAATCTACATCATTCTACTTCTTTTGACCTTTTTATTACTATTCAGTACATTTTAACGTGGAGAAACTAACGTAACCTAACCTAACCTAACATAACTAACGTAACCTATCTAACCTAACCTAACTTAACCCTACATAACCTGACGATAACTAACGTAACCTATCTAACCTAACCTAACTTAACCCTACATAACCTAACCAACCTAAATTTAGTCAGTTTTATTTTTTTAGATTTTGGGGAGAAATTAGAAATGTCATGTAATATTGCATTGAATAAGCCTTTCACTTTGTCTTCGCCTCCTCATTGGTTAGGGTTAGGTTAGGCTAGGTTGGTTAGATTAGGTTAGGTTGGCTAGGTTAGGTTAGGTTAGGTTGTGCTAGGTTTCTCCAAGTTAAAATGTACTAAATAGTAATTAAAAGGTTAAAAGAAGTAGAATAATTTACATTTTATTTTAATTTAGTGACGGCCGTGAAATCGAAAAGATCCCAAATCTGCATTTCAAATGCAAGTGAGTTTAGAAAGTTTTTTGTTTATCAAGATTTTAAAAGCAATTTAGTTAAATGTGTGTGATTAAGACACTCGATCATGTTTTATGTTTATTATTATGCTTGCAATAGGGAAGAATGAGAAGCTGCATTTTTCTTTATTATGGTATAATTATGCTCGCATATAAATGGACATTTAGATTAATTTATCCTGTATCATAAGTATAGTGATAAGAACTTATCACGTCATCTCTTGACAAGAGATAATGTCTTAAGCTAAAGGTAAATTATTATTGCACAAAGACAAAGAAAGTATTTGAGCGCTCATCATCATACTTATATTGAAAATATTAATTGTTTAAGAATATATACTGCCATCCCATCAGTATTATTGTAACTCATTGCACATCATGTTCAAAGCATTTTTGATGAAGGAGGAAAATGTTTTATAACATTCTCAAATTTAAATTAAGTTTTCTGAAAATTTGAATAATCCGTTCTTGAACTTTATTCTTTGGAAGTTTGTGATACTTCGTTATGTAAATTTTTACTTATGTTAAAATCTTTTTCCTGTGTGTTGGTAAAATTAAAGAAAATTTTCATGCTGTTCTCTCTCTGTTTGCCTACGAAAGGCTGGCTAACGTGCTAGCTTGTATGATGAGCGCTGCAGAACACCACACTCACAAATGCATGTTCTTAATTGGTTTATCCATAATTAGATGCAGGTTCGAAAGCGTTCCTTCTGCTGCTCCATTTTAGATTCAGTTGAAGAAGATTACGAATAAGTTCATGAACGACTGAACTAAAGTAGCTTGTATATTTATTTATATTACTTTTGGGTACCGGTAGCTCAGTAGTTGCGAGGTGTCGGGCACTGAGCGGTGAGGCTCTGAGTTCACTCTCTCCTGCTGAGATTGGGTAGGATTGCGCCGGCCACTCACCTTTTTTCTGCTTGTTTCTGCTTGTTTGAGCTTCCTGGATGTTACTTTTACGTTTATGTTACTTCTGAATAATGTTAACGCATTTCTACTTTATTTTTAACGAAGTATATTTTATAGTTTGTTTATAATCCCTCGTAAATTGCTGTTACCTAAATTATCAGTTACGTTGTATAACAGCTAAATATTTTAATAAGACATTAAAAGTATCATTCGTTAACCTTGAATTAGTAAAACATAGAAAGAATGGATTTTTTTAGTTTAATTGGTACTTCCAGTTACAAATAACTAAGTCTTTGAATTAGCTATGGTTTAACTAAAAGCAAGTGATGAAGTCTGTTCAATATTCTTGACATATTATTGAAATCAAAGTATGAAGGTCATTCTTGAAAGTTAACGAAAAACAAATTGCGTTCAATTATTCTCTTTTTTTAAGGAAATTTGCCGACCACGTTTGTCCCTCCTTAGATTTTCTGTGATCTTTTAAAACATGTTTCGCATTTGGACACACACACACACAATCATTTATTCCTGCCAAAATTGTTCGCAAAGATATCAGATTTTTGCAATATTTACAACCTTCAGTTTCATTTCCAGTAAAGTCAACGTCATTCTATTAAAATTGTAAATTAGCGTAAAGTAAAAAGGGAAATTTTAAGTTCAAGTTCTTATTACAGCTATGATTGGTATTGAAATTAATTTTAATTGCACACTAAATTAAAATTTATTACAATTCACTAATGCTATGAATGTAAACTAGAAGTTTAAACTTCGTCCCAATTTTAGGGGAAAATTTATCATATATTTTCCATAAAAGGTCAGTCCTTATATCTTGGCTCTCTAATATTAATCCATCAATATACCCCTAGTGTCAACATGAAGTTTAGAATCTGTTTGTTCATTGAGTAATAAATGTTGAAGGGCCTACGCGAGACAATCAACGTAAAGTCTGCTATTCGTGAACCATCAAAATTCCTTCAGACTGCAATATACTTTTAGTTATCTAATAAATACCATTGCCACAAGTTTACTATCAATTATATCAATTAACCACTGATAGCCATTCCTTTTTTGTGTCGGTTGGGAGTTTTCATTGTACGCAATCCAAAATAGTTTGCGAGGTACTTATTACTTTGAACTATTTTGAGGGTTTCTTCTGAACATCCTGTAAATCCTGCAGCACCTTCAGGAAGGCAGAAGCAGAAGAAAGATTATGTAAAAAAATTACACCAAGAAATTGAAGCGATCAATTCGGACTTTTCCAATTAACCAATATATATTTTTAAAATTTCTTTTTCGTAATTTTCTTTCTTTATAAATTTTTACTTTGCAAATATAAATGAATCCCTCATTCAATTTTAAAGAGTATTTTTATTTTCCAGATAAACTTCATTTCTATGTTACATTAAAACTTTATACATTTCTGCAGTGTTTTAATTTTGCCAATACTGTATTGAATTGAATTGAATTGAAAAACCTTTATTAATAATAAAATAAAGACAATCGTTTCAATTTACAATGACATGAATAATTTTGAAGCCCAACTATTTATTTAATTTAATTTGGCCCTTAATCTTTTACTGGGCTCTTATTAAAAATAAACAGGTAGTGTTATTAATTAATAATAAATAAATAAATAAGTAAATAAGTATTATTAATAGTTAAAACATGTATTAATCTTAAATTATCACTACTGACATGACAAATACAAGGTCACCATTGAAGGCACGATACCATTACCATACAAAGAAACCAATATTATACATGAGAGATAAGAACTGAACAGTCCCAAGAAATGTGTTTTTAATACTAGATTACACAGGAGAAATTAATAATTGGTAAACAATAGTAATGGACATTACTTTTAGATTTTTGTTAGTATGCCATTATTAATCGGGGTTACAACTTGGTTTTAAACAAATTTACATTCACAATATTTTTTATATCAGCATTTAAGTCATTCCATACTTTCAATCCAATGGAAATGGGTAGTTTTTGAGATGAAGACAATCTAAATTGAGGTAAAACGAGCTTTGATCTATTTCTTGTCTGATACGAGTGGATTTCTTGATGAGTTACAAAATATCTATTTACCCATTGTAAATTAATGATTTTGTTCTTACACTCGTAAATAAAAAGCTGTGGCTGTAGTTTGGTTATATTATTGAGCTTTAGTAGGTTTAGCTCTTTAAATAATGCACTAGAGTGATCAAGGAAATCAGCATCAGATAATAACCTTATTGGTCGTTTTTGGATGACAAAGATACCATTTAATGCGTTGTTAGCGGAGTTTCCCCAACAAGGGTGGAGTACGTTATATAAGGAAGAACAAGAGTATGATAAAGAGTCAATAAAACTTGTTTAGGGACTACATTTCTAAGTTTAAACATTATAGCAACGCTCCTTCAAATCTTTTGGCGATATAATTTTCCATTAACATTATGTTCATCAAAATATACATTTCTTTTATTAGTAAAAAGCATGAAATTTGTTTTACTGGTATTTAGGAAGAGTTTATTGATGGTCAACCATTTCATTACACTGATGAATTCTGAATTAAATATATTCTTAGCTGAATTAACATCTTTGCAAGAAAAAGAGACAGTTGTATTATATGCAAACATTATGAAGTTCAGTATATCAGATGAACGTTGAAGTTCATTTATTATAATAAAAAAACAGTGGACCCAGAACGGAGCCCTGTGGCACACCATGTTTGACAAGCGCTTTAGTTCAGCAAAACTTGTTTACTGATACAAAATTATATCTATTGGACAAATAACTTTAAACCAATCACTGATTGCTCCTCTAAAGCCGTAACAATATAATTTATTAAGTAGAATATTATGGTCTATTACATAAAACGCCTTACTCATATCCATAAATATTGATATCATTATTTTTTGTTCTCCTCAGCTATATTTGCGATTTCCATAGGATTTAAAATAGCCATTTCCGTTGTTTTATTATTATGGAAGCCATACTGATTTGGAGATAATACAGTATATTGTAGAATTCTAAATATCGCTGCATTCTACTTTTCACAATTTTTTCAAAAACTTTGCTGAACACAGATAATGAACACACCGGCCTGTAATTTGTTGCTAGTGTAGGATCACCCCTTTTAAAAAGGGGTGTTATAAAACCAGATTTTAGCAATGATGGGAATATTCCTTTGGAAATACTTTGATTGATAATTCACCGTGTAACAAAAAAAAAATTTTTCTTTGTTTCTGGGCAATAACCTTTATTTTCTGATTCATTATGCTTCAAATCACTGGAAAAAAGCTGTCAGTGATTTTAAACTTCGGGTTTGTTGTCAGTACATCGATTTTGTTGAAATAAGAATATTATTATTTTTTAACCCTATATGGACATCTGCGACAGATCTTAAACGCTTCAAAATTTACTATATATTTACCGAAACAAGTACATTTTAACTTAAATGACGATATCGTCAAATTTGTAACGGTTCAAGGAGTTTATATCACGAATTGGCAACTCCTACTGCAGAAAACCGAGCTTTAATGAAAAAATAAGTTAGTGCGTCAGTAGAAGTAAAAGTGTATGGTTACGCAGTTCGTTTTTTATTTTTTATCACTTTATTTGATTAAAGGTAAGTTGAATAATTTTTTATTGCTCAATATATGTTGTTAGAGTGGCTGAAGTAATATAAAACAATTCTGATAAACTGAGCACTAGAATATTTTATTGAAACGTAACAATATTGATGGCTCTGACATCCATGCCTTCTTTGCCACGTGGTATAAGGTTGTCCAATTTGTATTATATATATTACATTATATACAGTATATATTATATATATTATTATATATATTATATATATATATTATTTATATATATTATTATATATATATATTACATTAAAAATCACATATTTATGTTCAAAGTACTCTAAATGTGTTTAATATAGGTAAAAAAAAATTTAAGACAAAAATAAGAATTATGTCCATATAGGGTTAAATTAATCCATTATTTTTTACTTTTTCAGACGTGTGACGTGTGACGAAGTTACTGTTATGGCTGCTCGTGGTTGCAAATACCCAGCAGATTCCTTCTGCTACGTGTGCGGCGAGTTCTTCGCAAAGACGGCTAAAAAACACTGCTTGGACAGTTGCACCCGTGCAAAGGAAGCCTATCATGCCTACTTCGGAATGCCAGTCGGTGACCAAGACAAACGCTGGGCACCACATGTCATCTGTGACTACTGCCGCCGCACTCTTGAAGGTTGGTTTAGAGGAGAGAAGAGGGCAATGCGTTTCGCTATCCCCCGTGTCTGGCGTAAGCCCTCAGACCATCTCACGGACTGCTATTTCTGTATGGTGGACCCAACAAAACGAAGAAAGGGGAAGAATGCGCCTCCCATTGAGTACCCTGACATTCCGTCATCTATTGCACCTGTTCCCCATAACGCGACGGACCTACCTGTGCCACAGCCTCCCTTGAGAGATCAATCTTGTCCAGCAGAAGAAGCAAGCTATGATGATTCCGATGAGGAGCAAGGTGCGTCATCTGCTGCGCGCCGTCGACGCCGGGTGGCCGGTGAAAGGTGCCCCTACTACCCCAACCAAGAGGACATCAACGACCTCATCAGGGAAATGGCCTTGACAAAGTCCAACGCCGAGCTGCTCATTTCCAGACTGAAGCAGTGGGACTTACTGGACGACAGCGTTCGAATTACTTCCCAGAGGAAGCGGCATCGCGGCTTTTCAGTGTTCTTCACTCTTAGAGATGGGTTGTGCTACTGCCATGACATCAGAGGACTCTTCGACGCTGTGGGCATTCCCTGCAACACCTCTGACTGGTGGCTCTTCATCGACAGTTCATCTAAAAGCCTCAAGGCTGTTTTACTGCACAACACAAATCAGTGGCCCTCGATTCCTCTGGCTCATTCAGTAGTGCACATGAAAGAAGAGTACCAGAACGTCAAAATCCTGCTGAGTGCACTGAAGTACGACCAATTCAGCTGGGAGGTCATTGGCGATTTCAAGATGGTGGCCTTCTTGATGGGGCTTCAGGGAGGCTTCACCAAGTTCCCTTGCTATCTGTGCCTCTGGGATAGCCGAAATACAGCCCTTCACTACGAGAAGAGGAACTGGCCCCTCAGGACCGGCTATGAGGTTGGGGCCCACACGTGAAGCAAGAGCCGCTGGTGGAGCCAACGAAAGTGCTGATGCCACCCCTGCACATCAATTGGGCATCATTAAGCAGTTTGTTAAACAGCTGGATCCAGAGGGTGAGGCCTTGAAGCACATCCAGGAGCTGTTCCCGAAGTTGTCGGAGGCGAAGATCAAAGCAGGAGTATTTGTGGGCCCTCAGGTGAAGCGACTTATTGACTCCGACAGCTTCCTGAGAAGCTGTCTGAGGTTGAGCGGGCAGCTTGGACAAGCTTCGTTTCTCTAGTCAAAGGTTTCCTCGGAAACCGCAAGGCAGAGAACTACAGGGAAATCGTTGACGAACTTGTGGACACGTACCGGAGCATGGGCTGCCGGATGTCGCTGAAACTGCACGCACTACACGCCCACCTTGATGAGTTCAAAGAAAACTGGGAGACTACTCAGAAGAACAGGTGAAAGATTTCACCAGGATGTCAGCTCTTTCGAGGAACGCTACAAGGGACAGTACAATGAAAGTATGATGGGGGACTATATCTGGAACCTTTTGCGTGAGAGTGAACTGAAATACAATCGCCAATCTCGTAGACAAACTTCTTTTTGATTAAACTATAACGCTAGAATTTTTGTATCAATTCTGTATCAATTCTCCGTAGCAATACTCTTTATCAACGCTCTGCATCACTGCACTGTATCACTGTCTGTGTATTAACATATTATAATACATAATTATTCCCTACTCGTTTCCTTCTTTTTATTTTCTTTCTAAAGACGGGGCCTGGAGAACTTCATTTTTCATCATTGATTTATCATAATAATCGTGTTAACATCAATTAAAATAACTTAACAGGATTCATTTGATTTAAAAGCAGATAGTGTGAAAAACCCTTAAATTAATAAGCAAAAATGGCAAAAAATCAATAAATCGATCTCATGAACTCAGAACCGAAGTCTGAACTTGGTGACTGCTCATTTTTACTTATTTATGCCCTAAAAAATCAGAAAATAATAGTTTTAACTCATGGACAAATTTTGTGTTACACGGTGATAATTTTAGCCAAAGTTACGGATATCTCATCTTTAACAAGTTTCAATATAGGTACAGGAATGTTATAAATGTTATGTTTTGCATTTTTTAATTTACCAATAATATTCCGGACCTCAGTAGAGGTAGCAGGAACAAAAGAAAATGAATTTACTGGGCTGGGTGGCATATATTCTATAGGTGAGTGATCATTATTTATTAATTGTGAGCGAAGCTCATCCGCTATTGAAGTAAAATGTGCATTTAAAGAGTCTGCAATAGCAGTATCATCAGTAATTTCTTTATTATCAACATTTAATTTCTCTATTGAATTTTTCTTAATTTGTTTTCCGAGAAAACTGTTTATGGTTGTCCAAGTCTTTTTCATGTCTCCTTTATGTTTGGAAAATTGATTGTTATAATAGTTATATTCTGCAATTTTGATTATTTTAGTTAATTTGTTTCTGTATTGAGTTTTTTGTATTTCAGGAATTTTGCTCTGTTATTGCAATTTGAATAATTTATCTCTGTTCTTTACTGAAGTGATAATTCCTGGAGAGATCCATGGATTTGCGACACTTTTGGGCGAAACCGTTTTTCTCCTTAAAGGAAAGCAAATATTAAAAATATGGAATATGGTGTCATAGAAGAACTGAAACATATGATCCGAAACATATGATCTGTAGTTACACATATTCCTAGATTAACAAGTTAAAAAGTATGTACGGAAGTGAAAATACAATTTCATTAAAATTAAAGTAGTAAATAACTTATTAAATTCGTAGTGACGATATACGTTGTAATAGCAAACTAACAGTTACTGGGGATTTGAATGTAATGGAATGCTATGATATCTAAGTCATTCACCGCGGAATGTTCAGTAGCAGCTAACTGAACACGATACTAACTGAACCAATGAGCTTCTAGATTGACATCTGAAATATTCACATAGCACTATGTGTGTCTAGAAGTGCGGATCGTCTATCATTATCCAGCGGAGACAAATAACAGACCAAAGTGTTAATAGTAAATCACTCACTCTCAACACAGAATACTCTGTAATATAAGTTTATGGTAAAAGGCAAATTATTTACCTAACCAGTGAATATGTAAATTTGCAGATGAACTGTAGTTTCACATAAAATTATTGTCGTTCTGTTGCAGGAAAATAACAGAGAAATACTGTAACAAGCAATTCGGTCACGCCACGGAATGCTCAGTAACAGAGGTTTATGTTAAAATACAGGCTATTTACATAACCAGTTGATCCTTACATATAGAGCTGCAACTGGACAGACCTTCTGTTTCTGTCCAATATCTAATACCTGTCGATTTACTTATAGTAATCAAATGTTTTTTATTTTGCTGACTTCACGATTAATCTGCGGAACAGTTTCCCATGTTAGTTCGGTTTGAATAAATGGCAACTGTAACTTTACAGATGTGCGTGGAGTACATTGATACTAGACAGTTTTTATATTTTAACGAAATTGTTTAACAGTGTAGTGACTAATGGAGTTAAATTCAGAGTTTCTCCGTATCACGTGACAGTATTAGCTCCCGTGCTGTTTATAATAATGTCTGCGAATTATTGAAGAGAATTCGAAGATAAAATTGTGTTGCCTTTTGAGGACGATACAAAATTATGCAAAGAAATCACATCTGAGAAGTAAATCAAATTTACAATTGGATAAAAACATTATTTAAATTACGTGAAGAAATTAGCATTAAATTCAATGATGATAAGTTTGAAATTGCTAGATACGTCAACAAAATAAGTTTACAATAAAATACAGGAGCAATGAAGAAAGCAGCAACAATGAAATTATATCAAAATACCATATCACAGATTCAGGGGTAATATGTCAGTAGACGTAGTTCATAGATCATCACTACAGTATGAAACAGTTCTGGGAAGAATTAATTGGAATCATAATTGCGAGTTGAGAAAGCAGAAAGGCACACACACACACCATCAGAGGCGGATTAAGACACCTCGGGGCCCCGGGGCAATGAAGCATATGGGAGCCCTTTTCTATAGTTTTTTATTAACAATACATGTACATGTACAGTACATAGTACATTTACACGAATTATTTGTACGGTGCTCAGGCTAATTGAGAAACAAACTTAAAAGAACCTTAACACACTGTATTTTGCCGTTTGCCAAACCCAAACAGTATTAAACAAACTTTACTTTAGGGCCTATAAAACATTAAATTAAACAGGGAATTTGTCAGTGTGTGTACTCTTTCATACTTAATCAAAGAAATGCAAAAAATTTCACTTTTTTCTACGCCAGTGGGCGTCGAAACTATTGTGGAAATAAACTCTGTCTATTAGAGTGGGTTTTTATTTTCATATTAATCAAAGAAGTTTGCGAAATCTCAAATTATATCATCGAAACTCAGTTGACTGGGGGTCCCCTCAAGCATGGGAACCTGAGGCTTCAGCCTCAATAGCCTCAGTGATAATCCGCTACTGAACACCATACTCATATTGTGGAAAGTTCTGGGTACGAGTAATTGTTTTCTCACAAGTCTGCACAAGAAACAAGATATCGCAGATACTCAAGCATTAAAAGGAACATTTATACCTAAAATAATAGAAACAAAATATGAACATTACTGGTAACACCTTAAATCTCTGAAATTATATGTACTGGAAACACGCGATGAACGATACGCAATAAAATATGTACGAGTACATGTAAGGGGTTCCAAAAAACCTTAGCCCCCCCCCCCCCGCCCATGGCCTAAACCATTAGCGGTACAGTAAAACTAAACATACTTTACAAAAGAGAATTTAATCCTGCATTTAGTGAGAAACAATTAAAACTTGGTGTTCCCGCCAATGGCTTCCAAGACAGCCTGAATTCGCTTTGGGTAGCTTGCCAAAAGTGACGTGAATAGATCTTGATCGTTACGCAAATTTGCTAAAACAGTTTCAATGTATTGCGTCATTGTATCCTTCGAAAATCGATTTGCTGCAGGTTCTTGAAACAAGAGACATTCAACCATGTCCTTTATAACTGATCCAATGTGTTCACAGACGTTCAGGTCAGGAGAATTTCCTGGCCATTCTTCATTTCCAAAGAAATCGATCTCATGGTTCCGCAACAACTGTTGAGTGGCTAATGCCTTAAAGCAGGGGGCCTTATCGTGCAGAAGTGTGACCTGATCGACATCCATAACATTGTTTGGGTTTCTTAGAAAAGGGATGACATGCTGGGATAGAATAATATCACGAAAATACTGTCCATCCCAACTCTGACCATTTGGCTTCAGCACCCACATGAGCTTCTTTGCAGTGAACAAAACAAACACACCAACACAGTCTGGACTTTTTAATAATTCGCGATAACGTTCATTGTCATCGATTTCATCTGGTGTTGTGGTCCACACTCGATCATTTTGGTAGTTAGGCCGACGTGTTACGTAAACAAAAAATTCATCGGAGACAGCTAAATGCATGAAATCATCCACATCCCAATCTTCAAGATAATGGGCAAACCACATTCTGTCATCGATGTTAAGTTGAGTTTTTCTTGGCTTTGGAAGTTCATGCCAAGGCTTTAAACCTTGCCTATGACGGTACAGTCGAATGATCTCACCACTAACGATCTTTCCTCTCAATACTTCGATCTCTCTAAAAAGTTTTGCACAGCTGTTTTTCCGCTTACGCGTACCGCTTTCAATGATGTCCTTTGTTTCCTGAGAGAGTGGCAAATTTGGGTGCCCAGATTTGGTTGTATCCATTTCACATTCATCCAAAGTTTTATTCCAATTTCTTTTGACGAAGTCCTCACTTCTTCGCAACTTTTTGGCAACCCACGAACGTGTTATAAAGGTGGCTCCAGCATCACGAGCGTCCTGAAATGTTATTGCTCGTATGCGATCTATCACACGTTGCCTCTCCGAATCACCAATTAATTGAGAAGCCATTATATTATCACTTTATCAGCTAGAGTAATTTTAATATCTGCAATAAATAAAGAATTTTATATATTTTTATAATCACTAAAAACTATTTCGATATAAGTAAACATGTAAGCTGCAAATTGGGGGGGCTAAGGTTTTTTGGAACCCAGTATATAATTCTTTAAAAATTAGTTTCTGATTGTAAATATTTAAACTACAAAGGGTATTTAAGTTACAGAGTGGTATGAAATTCACTACATCAACAAAACATCATTTCTGAAAAGCAGCATGAGGTTTCATTTGACCTTATCAGCCAAGCTTAAAATGTTCTAAGGTGATGCAAAACTTTTGGCCAATGTTGTAATGCCGTAGTTAGTTTTCTTGATGCTCTCTTTTAAAGTTTATGCGGAAAAGAAGAACCAGCGTAAATACAAACTTAACCCTTCACCGGTGAGGTGTGCTGTAGGAGACCACGGGAAATATTGTCACGTGGTTTCCTACACCATACCACACCGGTTGAGGGTATTAAATATGCGCGGTCCCACAGAATACACCTCACCATTAGTGACCCTCTAAAAACACTTCACCGGTTAAGGGTTATCTCGTTTAACCCTCCCTGCCAATGACGTCAGTCAAGACACAAAATAGATAGAGTTTCTAAGGTGTTTCACCTCTTTAAGCCATAGCTGTAGATACAAAAGCCACTGAACATACGTGGCCAAAAGGACGAAGGATTTCTGTAATCTGCAAACTATTATGTTAAGAGCATTCAAAACCGGGCTTCACAAATTACTAAGCCAAATCCCTAATTATCCATATGTGGCAGGTTATGAGGAAAGGTGAGACTTGATAGGCAAGTAAATACATATACATATACTGTATGAGACTTCAGTGAAATATTGGCTTACTTATACCTCTTTTTTAGGGTTACCATATTTGAACTTTCAAAAAAGAGGACACTCCGGAGAGTGGGGGTGTATCTGTATCAGTAGGGTGTGTCAATTTGGGAGGTGAAAATTAATTTTTGCCAATTCCTTCACTGAGGGGTTTTAAAAATATGTTTTTGGATGTGAAGAATTCAAATCTGCTATTATTTTTGTGATTGCTCAACACTTAGCTTGGTAAATCTACGTTTGATTAAAAAGCACATAAATTGCTCTCGGAAAACAACATTTATTAATTTTAGCTTCTCAAAATGTCAGGTAATGCTATAAAAATTTCAGTTTCTCTGCATAAAACATATCCTAGTAATCATAAAACATATCCTTGTAATCATAAAACAACATTAGAAAGTAATGACATCAGTAAAAAAATATTTAAACAACAAGTTTCATCAAGTCTTGCTTTGATTCGTTCTTGGACATCAGCCGCCGACTTGCTTCTTGGCCTCTGATATAGCCCTCACGTTTCTCATGTGTATACACCCTGCCTGCTGCCTCTGTGACTTGTTCACACACCTCTCTATTGACTGAGCATGACAGGGCCACTGTGGAACTTGCATAGGCTTGTCAAAGAACTTCTTTACTTCCGCTGTAGTCGGTTTACATGTCAAAGGAGGTTCAAATACCCCGTCAGACCAGTCTGTCAGCTCCAACACGGAAGAAGCACTGGGATTGATGGAAGGTGTCTTCCTGGGACGTACAGAAAGATCTCCAAGTGTGTCATCATCTCCACCCCTCATGTCAACAATCTTTTGGACACCAGCTCTCCTCTCCTCACTGTCATCTGAGCACAAGAGTGTCTGGATTATCATTTCGCTGAATGCATACCATGCTGAGCGCTTGATGGTTGGCAAAACAGCATCCACTACAGCCTTCTTTTGCAGCCTAACTAGCCGCAGCTGAAACAAGATGTGGCGTGGGCCTTCCACCCAAGAGTGTTTTACTTTGATGTTGAACCAACAGGGGTAGTACACACCAACAATGTATTCCACTATCAGTCTTAAGTTGTTGAGGGTTTTGCCTTTAAGGCCATGTTTTGAAACCCATAAGCGACAAAGCCTGTTTGCTGTTGTCAACCACCTTGAATGGCTCACTGGACCAATTTCAAGAAGGGCCAGATCTGTGGGAAGTTCTCCTGTCCTTATGGCCTGTGTGATCCTATACCCGTACGCTTGATCAGTAGAGAGATCCTTTACGACATTGTCACTCAGTGAAGTAAGAGGCTCTCCAATTGAGAGTTTGGTGAATGAAGGATCAATTTCATGTTCGGTTGCAGTGTCTAGCATCTTGCCAATGTTACCTGTCCACTTGTTGTTAGACAAGGTCTTCCCATCCAGTGCTGTGATCAAGTGTCGCAGGGGTAACTCGTTAGTGTGGAGGGCACAAACCAACCAGATCAGCTTACGGCAAAGCTTGACCTCTACCCAATGCATGGAACCACCCTTCCAGCCAGTGTTAACATTTGTAGAATCACCTCCAATGGCCTGCAGGCTTTTATGAATGCCCTTCTTCTTCATGAAATCTACAAGATTATCAGCAATAACTTCAGCAGGTTTTTTTCTCGTTGAACCTTTCTCAGGAGTGAAGTGGTAGAGATATCTTCCACCTGGCTCACTGCACACAGAATAATGCTCTTCTTTGATGATGCTGGGGAACTGACGATCTGAATTGTCTGCTTTCAGCATAACTTTAGTTGTATCTTGACGGCCGTCAAAGAAGATGCAGTCAATTTCACCCTTCTTACAAAGATCATCAAATTCCTGATCCAGGGATCTCAACTTTTTCTTGGGCCCTCTTGACTTTATTGTGATCAACTACAAGTCTCTTGTCTTCTTCAGTGATCAAGACAGCATCCATAAAGGCAGCAGTGGTGATGGCAGCTGTGGCACGCAGGCCAACACCATATCTGATGCTATGCATAGCAACATTAGGTATTTCTAATGTGTTGTACTCTGGCTTTTTATTGGAAGTTGAAGACGTGCTTGGTATTTCTAATCTCACTTCATAACTTCCATCCTTTCCATCTTGAGCATCAGCTATTTGTTCTTCATTTTCATCATCAGAGAAAATTATTTCATTTGATGGAATTTGAAACATCCTGCTTACTTGTCTGCTTACATTCAGGAAGCCTTCTTCTTTCGTCTTCTTGCCGTTTCTGCTTTTTGACTTGTCTGTTGTGCTCAGGTTGATCTGGCAAGCCAATCTGATGTGGTCCAATAGAACCAGACTTGTCTCTCTGACCTATAATGAAAGCAAGTTCCTTCACAAGGATCTTCATCTCCCTAGGGCATGTACAGTTAATGTGAGTTTCGTTTTTGCAACCAGCATCTGCAAGGCAGCCAAATTCAGAGCAGAGAACAATTTTACACTTGCAACTGAGGATGTCAAAAAGCTTGTCAAGTTTTGCAATGAAAGCCTCTTTGACATGTAGCTTTCCTCTCCCAAGAGATATGTTTTTGGCCTGCTCCCAGCTCTCTTGGATCTTGTTTAAGATTGTGACTCGTGAATTTAGAACGGGGGCTACAAAAGAACTGTTTGCTCGTTCCAACTTTTCAAGCACTTTAGGGTAAATGTCCTTTGCAAGACTGGCTGCTGGGTAGTTTCTCACATCCTCACCACTTTGTTCTCTTAGCAGTAGCCCATATTTCAGAACGTCTCGCAGAGTTGGGAGTTCAGAGGGCAACAACTCTCTACCAGTTCCAATTAGGTTGCTCATATGTGTGAATGTCCCCAGTCTTGTCCTCCTTTTAGAAGCCATTGTAGGTCAATTCCCACTGGTTAGGATGGTAGCACTGACGGACAAGTAATCTTCAGCACACTGATGAATATGTTTCAACCTGTGAAATAAGCAAAAACAGCAGTGCATTATATACAGCATATATAATTATTAAAATAATAATTATTATATAATTCCACAAAAAAGTAAAAAAAGTCACTATTTTTATGTAGCTTCTTACCAAGCAAAATTAAATTATATTAAATTAACCAAAATATCTTTAGAATTCCTAAGTCATGCTGCAACTTTTTAGCACCCCTCATATTTGGAATTTGAAAGTTGAAAAATTCGACACACCCTACAGTGTATCAGTATCTACCAACTCACGTTGTATTAATGTGTTATATATACTGTGTACTACATGTCGTCTATAATGAGTATCTACAAATAAGAACAAATGTTATGGCTTAAAAAATCAATGTTATAAATATTCAAATTTCCCGGACATGTCCGGGAAAACCGTACGTATGGTAACCCTACTCTTTTTGATCTCTTTGATGAAATATTATTTCCTTGAAATAATAAGCAGTGAAAGTGAATTAATTCTTTTTAAACAATTATGCCTTTAAAATTTACAGCGAACAGGTTACAATAGAAATAACTTAGAAAATATGAAACTGAATTTAAGCCGAGTTCATGCTAAACGATTTATTGTTGCTAATATTCTGTTCCTATAACTTCAGTAACACCATTTTTTATGGGGATGCGGGACATCATTATGGCAGCATTAAGTTTACAGTAACACCTTAATAACAACTTAGTTGGTTCGAGGTTAGTATTAGGTTTTCGGCTTTCATTGGTCTTAGCTCGGATTTCGTACAGAATTTTTTTAATTTCAAATTTTAACAATAATTTAAAATCGAGTAATACTTTGATTTTTAATTTTAATTAATGTACCTTAAGTAATGACCTTGCATTTGTCATATCGCTAATGATAATTTAAGATCAATACATACTTTAACTATTAATAATACTTATTTATTTATTTACTTATTATTAATTAATAATAACTATGTTTTATTTTTAATAAGAGCACAGTAAAGCTAAAGCTTAAGGGCGAAATTAAAAAATAAAGGATCACCTGAAGATCAGGGCCCCAGCCTCCTTTAGTTAGCTTTATAAGGCTAACTAACGAAAATATCACGACCTAACCTAACCAATCGTCAAGGGCGTACAGTTGACCTAACGATTGGTTAGGTTAGGTCGTGATATTTTCGTCACTTAGTCTTATAAGGCTAACTAAAGAAGGCTGGGGGCCTGATCTTCAGGTGATCCAAAAAAATAGTTCAGCTTCACAATTATTTATGTCATTGTAACTTGCATTTATTTTATTATTAATAAAGGTTATTCAATTCAATTCGATTCAATACACCTCCACTACGAATAAAGATGCGTTATACAATACTGATCCTTTTCTTTATACAGGGTGTCCATAAATGTTTTTCCCTGAAAACAGTATGCTCTCATGTTTTAATGACGAATCTGGCATCCATTTTCTTTTTACAGGTGATCTCGTACACGCATAGAGTTTCTGTGCTGGTGTGTTTCGTCTACCGCATTCGCCGCTAGGAGCGCTGTAGTAGCTGTTCAGTTAAGATGACGTCTGTGACAGAGAAGGCACAATGTGTTGTGTGGCTTGCAGAAACAAAATCTCCTCAGCGAAGGTTCAGAACAAAGTATGGAAAGACTCCACCTGATGTGAAGTTAATTAAGTAGTGGATGAAAAAATTCTTGGAAACTGGAAACGTGGAAAAGGGAAAGAGCAGTGGTAGACCATCAGTTTCCGATGGGACGGTGGAAAACATTCAAACTGCTTTCACACAGTCACCAAGGAAATCGGTGAGACAAGCTTCATGCCAACTAAAGATACCGAAGTCTGCGGTGCACAAGGTGTTACACAAACGTTTGAAGTTACACGCCTACAAGGTACAAATTGTTCAAGAACTGAAACCTGATGACCGTCCAAAACGTGAACAATTCGCTATTGACATTTTGAACAGCATTGACGAGGATGACGAGGATTGACGGCAAATGTGTGGCGTGAGTGTGAATACCGTTTAGACATTTTACGTGCCACTAGGGGTGCACATGTGGAAGCTTATTAAGTTCATTAACTATGTATCAAAACTTTGTATGTTTATCTACTTATGATTAAAACTGTGTTTGAATACGAGTGTTTATTTAAAAGTTATAACATGCTTTAATCAGGATAATCACTTATGGACACCCTATATTTACTGTATACGGAATTGGGGTAATCTAAAACGTGTTATTCCCGTTGTACGTTATTTGCACTGGCTAATCCGATCTAGGAAGGTCTACTTGGCAGATAAGTAGTTTTAATTGTAATTCAAGTAGTACGCAATTCATTTCTTCTAATCGCATTATGTATGTTAGCTATGCGGTCGAAGGCCAAACAGGCCTATGATCGTAACTTAAATTCCCAGTGATCCATTCATTTTAATGGTCTTGCGTATTACAGTTACGGCTGTATTCAGTCAAATAACTACAAATTATAGATTAAATTCTTAACAATTCTATTTTAATTTGCTTATACATTTTATTTTAATTGTCCTGTGTTAATTCTGAATATAAAATTCTTGAAGTAAGAATCAATGTCTCAAGTGTTATTTCCCTAAACAAATATTCATTATGTTAAAAAATTTCATTTTTGCATTGTAATTGTATGTTTATCTACCTATGATTAAAACTGTTTGAATACGAGTGTTTATTTAAAAGTTATAGCCTGCTTTTTATCAGGGTAATCATTTATGGACACCCTATACTTTAAGGATGCACCTCCCTAATTTTATTGTGCGAAGTTTATATTGACTCGAGACTTGTTCCAGGAGATAGCTTTAACATGACATAACTTTAATAAGTTTTTTTTAATATGTTAGATTCCATTCTAATTTTTCATATTTCCTGAAACATCCTGGAATGCAGAGCTACTATGCAAATTATTCATGAAGTAAAGATTATGTAGTTTATGCAAAGTAAGCTTTCTGGCACAGATTTTGGGAGATTTTTTGGCATTAGTGGCCACGAATAAAGTATGTAAATTTATAACATATCTTTTATCAGGTACCATTTTAATTTTATATTTAATGAAAGTATTTTGTTAATCTGGAATATAAGCTCATGTTTTGTTTTGAAAATGTTATTGCTATTTACGTTTCCTGAAGTTTATTATAAGCCCATTTTTCGAACCAATTTTGACTAAATTTAATGAATTTAAACCCCAATTTTGACTGATGTTAACTTTCATATTTGTTACACTTTGTGATTTTTTGTTGACTTTGAACAATAGCTTTGAAATTTAGATTTGTTTGGATTTTGTCTAATTTTAATAAAATATAATTCGAGTGAATAAACAGAGTTAAATTCAAAGTCAAAATTTTAAATTGATCAAAAGCAAAATTCAAAGTGAAGAAAAGATTGAAAATCAAGTAAAATTCGAAATTAGTATAAAAATTAAGAAATTAGCCAAGGTAAAAACGGAACTGTGAATTCGAAGTTCAAATTGCAAATGGAAATAAAAAATGTAAAAAGTTTGTAGGTTGAACTCAAACTGAAAATTCGAAGTTAATATAGAAGTAAAATTACAATATGAAACTGGTCCTCGAAATTCAAAATATAAATCAAACTCAGTTTTTTTTTTTTAAGCAAATTAAGGACGGGGGATCAGTCACAGCTGAGTGTTATGATAAAGTCTATAAGCCATCCTCCGTCAAAATGAAGAATTAAGAAATTGGCAGATACTGTTTTTGCATTTTGATATGTTGTGCGGAGGGGCGGAATTATTGAGTAAAGTTCCCCAGAGCATTGGCTATTAAAATATCTATTAAAAAGAGAGAGGGAGAGAAGAAACATTTCTGCGCAGGTGAAATGAGTGAAATTTATTCGTAATCTGACTAGTTATGATCATTTTTATGGCTCTATTTTGAATGGAGTCCAGATGGTTTAAACTTTAAAGCCACTGCTCCAGAGCCAACCCAAAGATGAGAGTAATATTCCATCTGGGAATGTACATGGCTCTAAAAGTGTTGGTCATCGGCTCTTTGGAGTTAGAGCGTTTGCTATGAGAAATGGGGAGTGTGAGTTCAAATGAGCTTTGGACAATGAATAGGGTTGGTTGTGATAGAGAGGCGATCATTTATATGAATTAGAAACAGTAAAGCGATCAAGATGGAAGCCATACGACCGATTTGAGATCAGTTTATTATTTTCAAGGTGTTTGGTAATGTGGTCTTCGACTATTGTCGAATGTTTTTCCGATGAAAGAGGTGAATGCGATTGGTGTATAGTTGGTGAGGTCTGAATGATTTCCCTTCTTGCTTCATGGGGATTGGGTGGATATTGGCAGATGAAGAGGGGAATATGGACGAGTGAAGAGATAGACGAAAGAGTTTGGATAGAACAGGACTAAGTTCGGAGGAGCATTTTTTGAGGACTAATATTAGTAGTAGAACAATAAGGGAGATTTGGATATTTGAGAAGAAAACAAAGATGTATACACAAGTTTCTAGACCGGTTTTATACGCTGATTCCATATTTGTTTTCGGTTTTGCTCTAGCACATCTATTTGTCGAAATATGACTGGTGTTAATTTCAGCACAATTTATCGTAAAAGTACAACTTTATTCATAAAAAGAAATGTACACCAACCTATAAACGTTGCTAGTGCGATTTTCTTTTGTAAACCTTGTCCGGATCATCGCGGTACAATATCCAGCAGTAGTCTGCCAGCATACTTTCGTTCCAGAAACCTTGGTAGCAATTTTCCATTGACTGCATGTCTTGATGGAAGCGTTCCCCTTGTTCGTCACTCACCGCGGCAAGGTTTTCGGGAAAGAAATCTAGATGCAAATGTAAGAATGTATTTTGAAGGACATGCGATAGCCCATTTCCTGATCTGCATCGAGCAGTTTCTGAACTCCATCTTTGTATGCGGGAGACTTGTGGTATGTGTTACCCAAGAAGTTTCCAAAAATCCATTTGAAAGCCTTCCGTGCTTTTAGTTCTAAGGCATTGAGGCTTTCTTCAAAGCCTTCCTCCTGCAGAACCTCCCTGATTTGGGGCACCACAAGGACTCCCTCCTTCAATTTCGCGGCACTGATGTTTGCAAATTTCGCAGCAAAGTATCGAAACCCTCTCGAATTCGCCTTACCCATCATTTTCACAAAATTTTTTATTAATCCTAGCTTAATGTGGAGAGGTGGCAGGAAAATCTTCTTTGGATCAACTAAAGGAACACACTGGACACTGCCCGTTCCTAGCTCATATGTGCTTCTTTGATGCCAGTCACGTCTGATGTAATGATCCGCGGTAGCACGGCTGTCCATAGGCATAGGAAACAACAGTATTTTGTGAACCCTCCTTGCATGCCCACTAACATACGAATGACTTTGAGATCACCACAGATATTCCATTGATGAGTGCTCTATTGGATTGCTTCGAATAGTATATTCATGTTATCGTACGTCTCCTTCAGATGAACGGAGTGAGCGATCAGGATGGACGGCTTTAAGTTCCCGTTATGCAGGAGAACCGCTTTCAAGCTTCGCTGTGAGGAATCAATGAAGAGGCGCCACTCAGATGGTTTGTGTACCTGTGACAAGTTCTCGAAAAGTCCAGTGATATCATGGCAATAGCAGAGCGGACCGTCTACTGTAAAGAATGTCGCCAAATCATGGTTTCGTTTTCGATAGTGACACACTCAGACGTTCTTCTCAAGTAAGTGTTTCCGCGTGAGTCTCGACAAGAGAAGTTCTGATTTCTCTTTGGAGAGGACTAGGTCTCTAATGAGGTCATTTAACTCGTTTTGGGTAAGCCTCTCCGGCTCCGATTGCTCTTCGTCAGGTGTGTAGTCAAGATCGGCCGAAGGTCCCGCATCTCCGCCAATCACACCTTCATCGGATTCCCTTTCGTCTTCTAAAGAATCGAGTCCATGCTGTGGAGATAACGGAATCGACATCGTGTAATCGTGAGGGATCGGTCTGATCGCGGAGACTACGTTCGGATAAACGATGTTATGCTTGTTCTTCACGGAGAATCCAGTTATGTTAACATTGCAAAAGTAACAATCGCCATGATGGTCTCTGCTTCCTCCATATCATGGGTATAGCGAATGGCATCGCTTTTTCCTTTGATTCAACCAGTCACGTAATCCATTCGAACAAGCAGTACAGATAACATGTGGCGCCCACGCCTTATCTTGGTCGCTTAGTGGATAGCCGAAGTATAACCGGTAAGTTTTCCGAAGAGCCATCGTGATTGTACGCCGTTGTGATTTAGTCGCGAACGAGCCGCACACGCAACAGAAATTGTCGGGGTGATTTTTACACTTTCGAGGCATGATGATCGATGAGTGGGTTGATGTAAATCACCTAAAATAATAAAATGTGTAAGTGGGCGACACAAAAAAAACACAACACATAACTAGACATGTGACTGTTACGCCAAAGAATAAAAGGGTGTACACGTGCAACGTTTGCAAATTTGTGGCCAGCAACTGTCCTCACCTAAAATACCACAAGACAACCTGCGGAAAGCCTAAGTTGAATCGACAAAATGGCATACATGAGGGTACAGAAACAGTAAGGCAAAAACCTACACTTAAGCTGCAACGACATACTTGTTGGCCAGTGTAATTAGCAACATTTCTATTTTCGGTTATGAATAAAATCACAGTCGAAAGGAGTCATTATTTAAACAAGAACTATAATAATTTTTGTTGGTTTCTGTGTTAAAATAAAGTAATATAACGTTATTCCCAGTATAATTTAATAATTTTGACTAAATGTGTGTCACATTTTATTCCTTTTGGGTTTTTAAAGTCAGAATAAATGATGCAGCTCCACATGTAGCTCAATTTGCTAAGATACAAAATTGAAATGTATATTTTGTTTCATATACAGGGTGTCCGAGAATTATCTGTACAATTTTTGGCTGTTATTAAAAGTCAACCATGAAGTGTAGAAATTCCAGTGTTGTCCCATTTTACAGAGAATCTCATTACTTTTTTTTTATACCAAGTTTTGACAAGTTTTTTAGAAATTCCAGTGTCCGAACATTATCTGTACAATTTCATCTTTTAATAAAATTCTTGATAACACACGTAAAATTCTTAAACAAGATTATTTAGAATCTGTATTTTCAAAAGTTTCTTTTATTAAAGTAACGTTGCTACAAACATTCGATATGTGCACCATCAGTGATTCGCAAAACATCCAATCGATAATCCAAATGTTGCCATGTACGCTGCAGCATATCCACATCAATTCGCTCAATAGCAGCTGTGATTCTTGCTTTTAAATTATCAATGTCTGTCACTCGCGTACATTTCTAAAAAACTTGTCAAAACGTGATATCAGAAAAAACGTAATGAGAATCTCTATAAAATGGGACAAAACTGGAATTTCTACACTTCATGGTTGACTTTTAATAACAGCCAAAAATTGTACAGATAATTCTCGGACAACCTGTATTAAGACATTTACTTTTTCGCAGATACTATATAACGATAAAACATGTATGAAAGTAGAAAACATAAGAAATAGTTATTTAAACGGAAAGAAATTGGGTATAAAAATACCTTTAACTTACAGTTTGAAAAAAAATACATAATGCCCATAGTTTCGAACAAAAGAAAATCCACCTGTCATTATAAAAAAACATTTGATTCGGAAATATGTACAAATTCATAAAAAGTTAATTTTTCACATTTGGAATCCCTGTTCCATACGTATGCAATTTTATATATTTTATATAAAGCTTTTATATTATTTTATGTGATATATATGGTGATTTTATTTAGATAAAATATTATATAATATTTAAGTCATTTAGAATAGTTAGCAGTATTCTAATTGTTTTTGCTCAGAGATTTTTGAAATTTCCTTTGGTCAAGGCTACAGGCTTTGCTTTTCATCGAATCATTATGAAACTTTCTGAAAAATTAACCTTTCATTCATCTCTGGAATCTACTCTAATCAGCTAAATCGCTCTTTTTATGGTTTCAGGATATTCCATCAAAGTCGCAAAAATCTGCCTACAAAACTAAAAAAATATAAAAATCCTGAAATCTGTTCCCCCTAAGTTTTAGGTATTCTCTTCTCCGTTTTCGAAAGGAATATCTTAATAATATCTGTACTATGCGCCGTTTATGACGAATTTCTTTTGTTTTTTAGGAGACCACAGCACACTGCTTATTTAATACAAATGCTCACAGAACATCACGTAAATTATCTATATGTCATTCAAAAGTTCTCAAGAAGCTTTCATGTGGAAATAATTAAAAATTATGTAAAATGCCTTTACATGAGCCTGGATAGAAAACGTTAAAAGGCAGTTATTTAATTAAGTCATATAGCTGATAATATCATTTAAAATCGCTTAAAATGCTGTGTCAGATATATTAATTTAAAATTAAAAATATTTTGTAAAGGCGTAACTACTAAAATATCAATTTTCAAAAATGAAATGGGCATAAAATAAGTTCTTAACGTATGATTTTTATTTTTATTGGCATATAGAGCATGCAAACCTCTAGTTATGGTAAACAATTCATGTTCAATCATTTCAAAATTTTTGTTTAAAGAATTGTGGCGACAAAATTCATGGGCTAAGGTGCTGTCAATTTTTTTATCACATTAAATAGCAGAAAAAGCAGAAAAAGAGTAATTTCAAATTGTCATTTTGCACCAAATATTCAAATACAATTAACTTTGCAATGTTTCTTTAAAAATATGTTACGTATACAGTATGCAACTGGCTAATAGGAAAATACACTTTCTCTTAAAGATATCATCACTAAAGTTTTTCATTAAGATTTGCACGAGAAAGCTCCAGATGTGTCTGGAGCAAAGTGAAGTTAAATTTTGTAAACAAACGTTCATATATATATATATATATATATATATATATGTATGTTGACAGGATATTGCAGACACCAATCGACCACGGAAGTACTCGTGCGGAGGGGGTGGAGAAGTTAGGCAGAAGAGAGGGAGTGCTAAGACCCGTTTCTCTTGTCATTGTCCTCTTTCACTGATCTTTTTCCGTTCCGTGTCTCATCTACCTGTGAACAGTCCAGCATGCTCTCAAACATACGCTTTTCTCCCTATTCTTTCTCCCTATCAGGAATCTCGTTCCCAATGATAGAAATCAACTGGCTTTTCATTAGCCCATATGCGGAAGTTTTGGCGATTAACCTTTCCAGACATGTGTAAAGTTGCTTCATCACCGAAGCGAATGTGGTCCATTAATTTTTCATTCTGAATGTGTTCAACAAGATCGGCACGCATTGCACTTCGCTTTGGATAATTCTCTTCATGTAAGTTATAAAGTACCTTAATGTGATAACTTCTCTTCATCAACGTCGATTTCAAAATTTTGTGGACAGTTCATTTGGGTATCCCGAGTCTATGTGATGTGGTGTGAATTGACATGCTTGGATGTTCATCCATAACATTCGTACCGCATTTACAGCATGCTCAGAGACACTTGGACGTCCAGATCTTGACTCATCTTGAACAGATCCCGTTCTTTTAAATTTATCAAACAAATCACGAATTGTCTTGTCTGCAGGACCTGGCTTGTGAAATGTTCTTTCAAACTTCTCCCTAATTTTTTTGCATTTCTTTCTTTTACTCCGAAGTGTCACTACCATCACCCGTTCTTGTACATTCATTTTCATAGGGTTCTGCAACAAAGATAAATAAAAACCGTTAATTCAACGAAATAGATAGGGACTTTATAAACACCCTGTATAAGGATTATGATAAACCAATATAAAACTTATGTAAAACGTTTATTTCAATGTAGAAAATTATATTTGAGTAACTAAACTGAAACATTAGTGTGTGTATATATATACGAAACTAAAACAGAATTTTATTGGCACAGATAAAAAGAACATTCGAAATTTCAAGTTCAAATAAACTCATTTCTTATGATATATTGCACTACTTCTTTATGCAACTTTTTCTCGCATTTTATGCACTGTATTCTTGTATTCTTTTGGCAAACCGTACATCTACCTTGATTACATGATTCTAAAGTGATTTATGCCATCATATCGCGCTGCCTTACAAGGTGGTGCAGATGGGCCTCCTCGTCTGCGTCGTTCTTGTTGAACTTTTATAAGTGATCTTGCAACTTCCTGTCTAAACTGAAGGTGAGAAAGAGTTGTGGAGCTATTTACATGTTGGTAGAACCGGAATGCAGCAACAACGGACATATTCAAAATATGATAAAATAGATTCCATCATCACTTTTTAGAGCGTAAGTGTGGCCTGTATGAAGACAGCATCCGATCCAGTACATCAACTCCTTCCATTGCTTTGTTGTACATATTGATGAGGAATGGTTGAGTTACAACCTTTTTTTCACTTGCTTTACTCTCCTATCCTATTTTCGTGATGGCTGAGGAAAATAACTGGCTACTTCATTGCCCCACTAGTTATAAACCACACCTATATAAAAGATACGTCGATGACACCTTTCTCCTTTTTCACAATGCCAACCACGCCCCCCTTTTTCTTAAGTACCTTAATTCCCAACATAAAAACATTAAGTTCACCAAAGAAGACGAATCCAATAACACTCTTCCCTTCCTAGATATTACAATAACTAAACAAAACAACAAATTTAGCATTTCCATATATCGAAAACCAACGTACACAGGCCTGGGTACTAATTTCCTAAGCCACATCCCTTCGCTATATAAAATAAACAGTATTAAAATTTTAATCCACCGTGCCTACCATCTTTCCTCCTCGTACTTATCCTTCCACCATGAAATAGAGTTAATTCTTAACTTCAGCATTAATAACTCTTTCCCAAAATATCTGTTACAATCTTTAATCAGAAACTTTCTCAATAATATTTATCACCCCCCCCCCTTAATGTTTCCACTGTTAAAAAAGACGTACAATATTTTTCATTTCCCTATTACGACCACATTAGCCACAAAATACTTTCAGAACTCCGTCTCTTATTCACCCCGCTTTACCCCCAAATTAAATTTCATTTCGCTTTCACCAACAACAATAGTATCAAATCTTATCTCAACCATAAAGAAAAAACACCCCAGCCACTTGCTTCGTTCACTATCTACTCTTTTAATTGTATTCGCTGCAAAGCGAACTATATTGGCAGTACCATCCACCAATATCAAACAAGAGTGGACGAGCATCGTGGGATTTCTACAAGAACTTCACAGCCCTTGAACAAACCCTCCAAATCAGCAATAAGGGATCACTGCCACCTTCACAACCACCCGTTACTTTCCTCCAATTTCAAAATCATTAATTCAGCCAACCAACTAATCGACCTCCGCATACTTGAGTCCCTTTATATCCTCAGTATCCATCCAACCCTCAACGATTACAGTTCCGCTTTCAATTTAAACATTGCCAAATAAACTCTCAAACTCAAAAGAAATCCACCATCACTTCGCCAGACCCCTCTTTCTAATATGGAATTCTTTCAACAGGCAACCATTCCCAATCCTCTGTACAATTAGTCCCTTATTACGTTAACAATCTGGTAAGAACCCCTTCAATTCTGTTTCACCTAAACCGTTTTATATTTTACTTATTGTCCGTACTTTTATACTTTATATCATTTAATTTTTAATCTTCTAATTTAATATATATTGTAAGTTACTATTAATTCTCGCTAATTGTTGCGCCATTTTAATTTATTGTTCGTTTTTATTTATTATACTTATTTATTTATATTTGTTTTTAAACTTTTTAGCATTGATGATGGAAATTGAATTTTTCAGAAACGTCTGTTGATAAACATGTACCATCTTTTCGTCCTCCTATTCCTCGCTAAGCTACGCTTCCCTAAGAACAAACCATTTAACCAAGTTATATATATATATATACTGTATATATATATTAGGGTGCCACACTCTATAGGGGCAGTTTTTAGAATTTGGAAATTTCGAATGGCCCTTAGTCATATTGTTTGGTTGGATGAGAAAACCCTAAATATGAAGTTTGAGCCCGATCGAAGTACATTTAGAGGTTCCGCATCGACCGTTTCTGTTGTACCGTGTGTTCGAAATAATGGATTTATCTGGGAAACCTGTAACCATGGCACTATTACATATATACAGGGTTGAAAAAAACCATGGTTTTTAAAAAAAAAAAAAACCAATGGTTTTAAAAAAAAAAAAAACTTAACTCAGATAACTCAATTAGGTACTGGTACTCAGAAATTAGAATTGCTGACTGTCTCATTTTTTAATTGGAAGATGTTAGATGTAAGAAGTGCTAACTTCACAAAAATGAAAATAAACCTAATAACAACATTTATATTTGTAGCTACATGCGTTTATAATGTAATTGATACAGGTAACTTCAATCCTTTTATGTGCAATGCCACTATTAAATAGGCCTGCTAGTGCAAGGTAGCTATATTATATACTACCGTACATACTAGGCTACCCTGAACTGATGGTTTTTAGGTCTTATCAATATAAATATAAGTTTTAGTTTTAGAGCTATTAGTTTATGAATTAAATAATTTGTGTTGTAAAAATTGAAATTATAAAAAAACAAAAAAAACAGAAAAACATGTTTTTTTTAAATGGTTTAAACCATGGTTTAAACCATTTGGGTTAAACCAGCCAACCCTGCATATATATTGCTATAATTTATGCATTTCATAAATTTAAATATTTATAATTAATATTTGCTTCTCATTGTATATATTTTCACTACTTTTCAGCATTGAGATCTGGCAACAGCGCAACGCCGGGTTAGTGTGGTGAGTCACACTGTCACAGTCTTCAGTCAATCAGTCTCCTTCACGCATTCAACGCGTGATCATCTCGTGATGGCTACCGCAAGCTCACTGAGATCCAAGACCGAGATATGGCTAATCGGACACGCCAACCCAAGCCCCCTAACGGGAAACAGGTTACCTTCAAATGGTGAAGTGCTTCGCCGGTTTATACAGTTTCATAAGGTGCAAAAACAACTTCTAGCCGAGGCGGCGCGTAATGTGATCGTCGAGGTGTATACTTTCTGGGCTATGGCCAGAATCCCGACCATGACCTCCAAAAGCGCCGCGCGAAAACTGCTTAGACTTTACGACAATTGGCAGGCACTGCAGCGCAGCCGGAAGCGGTCCGGCGCCACAGGTGAGGCAGCCAGGGCGGCCTTCACCGAGGGACTCGATGACATTTTTGACGTGGCTCTCGACAACGCCCTCTCCGTCATCACCATCCAGGAGGATCGCGACTTCCTTCTTGCTCAACGCGAAAAGGGTCGCCGTGGTGTCATGTCCGGGGTGGACAAAATCCTCACTGGAATTGAGCAACGTGCATCCGCGCGTGAAGCTGCCAAAGAAAGGCAACGCCAAAAGCAATCAGAGCAATCACTGGCAACAGCAACCCTTACATCATCAAACTCGTCGTCGTCGCCTAATTGCTCGACAGAAGAGGAAACCAATCCACCTACAAAGCGCCGTCGCAAAAAGAACATTATGACTCAAGACCTAGCGTCGGCACTGGACCGGACCAAAACAAGCAACCGTGGAGCCGTTCAACTCATGAAAGCAGCTGCTTCCAGTCTGGATATTCAAGACACAGATGAACTGGCTCTCAGTCACGAGACGATTCGGCGTTGGCGATTGCGTCATCGAGGGGAAATCGCCAAAGAAGTGAAGATGACGTTCGATCCCAGTGTCCCGCTCATCGTTCACTGGGACGGGAAGATGGTCTCCGACTTCAGCGGCAAGAAGGTCGATCGCCTCGCCATAGTCGTGTCCGGCGACGGCGTCGACAAACTTCTCTCCGTGCCGAAGCTGCCTGCTGGAACTGGTCGCGCCCAAGCAGATGCTGTGCTGAACTCGTTGGATGACTGGGGAATCGCTGATCGTGTCGTCGGGCTCTCCTTTGACACGACAGCTGCCAACACGGGCGTCGTTTCGGGCGCTTGCGTCTTCATCGAGCAGGGCCTTCACCGCCAGCTGCTGAACCTGGCCTGTCGGCACCACATGCTAGAATTGGTGGCAGAGAAAGCCTTCATCGAGTGCATGGGCCCCTCCTCTGGTCCTGACATTAAACTGTTCTCGCGACTGAAGGAGCGCTGGCAATCCGTCTGCACCGACCAATTCAGCGCCATCTCCAAGGAAGACCTTACTAAGCCGCTGCTCAAGGCGCGAGACGATCTGATCGCGCGTTTCAAGGGTCACATCACCAAGGGCCAGCCGCGGGACGACTACCGAGAGCTCCTGGAGCTGGCGATCATAGCGCTTGGAGGCGTCCCCCAGCGAGGTGTGCGCTTCATGCGACCGGGCGCACTCCACCGCGCCCGGTGGATGGCCAAAGTGATATACGCCATCAAGCTCCACCTCTTCCGGCAGCAGCTCCCCATTAAGGCTCGCGAGGCCCGGGGCATCCTGCGCTTCGTAAACTTTGCGCTGCTGGTTTACATTCCGGCCTGGTTTACGGCGCCCCTTCCCGCCGCTGCCCCTCGAACTGACCTGGCGATGCTCAAGGCGCTGGTTGACTACGACAAGGTGGACAAGGACGTGTCCAAGGCTACCTCCCCTGTGTTTCGACGACATCTCTGGTACCTGAGTGAACACCTGGCCGCCCTCGCTCTCTTCGATGACGACACTCCGCTGGAGGAGAAGAGTCGAATTGCGACGGCCATCAAGGATGTCGAGGGCACCGAGGAGCCACCCAAGCGCATTGCCCTGGACGTCTGCCCGGAGGAGCTCGAGCGAAAGACAGTCGCAGACTTTTGCACGACATCCAGCACGCTTCTTTTCGAGCGGCTCGCGATCAATACTTCTTTCCTAGAGTTGGAGCCGGCTACCTGGTCGAACAATGCGTCCTACCTGGCGGGGAAACGCCGTGTCTCTACGTTGAGCGTTGTCAATGTCCGGGCGGAGCGAGGGGTCGCGCTGATGCAGAACTACAATCTCGCACTCACCAAGGACGAGGAGCAACGGCAGTACTTGATGCAAGTCGTTGAGAAGCACCGCAAAGAGCACCCGAGCGCCCGCAGCGGAAATCCTTAACGGGTTTGGGAGTACTTTATGGTATATTTGAATTTGCTTCATTTTTATAGGGTGTTACTCCTATTAATCCTGTATAACAATGTATAATCGTATATACTTTATTTCTTAGTTATTATTTTGATTTATATGGCCAGTAGGCTCAGTATATTACTATGATTAATACGGAATAAAATGTTTTTTATTTTAATAATATTAAGTTGTTTTGTTGCAATAAAATTGAAATTGATTTAATGATTTTGTATTATTAATAACATTACACACAGAGAATAGTATCCTGCTACCCAGGCATGGTGGGACAAGTTTATTCCAATTAATTATGAAATAATGTTGAACAATATTGTTAAGGTGTTTGCACTGTTTGCTAGTTGCGTATTGTGTTGTTATAAGCTGGTTGCCGGTTGGTGTGGTTTGGATTACAAAGCATAAACGTATTAAGGTGAAACTTTGAAAAAAAACTTTTGAACCGCGACAAAAATATTAATATAAAAAAAAATATTGGAGATGGAATAAACTTAATGCTATGGAAATATAGCTGTGACTGTCCTCTACGCCATGGTATATGATAGCATTTATATTGACATTGTACATGTTACTTTACCCCTTGGAGCTGGAGCAATTTCTTGGAGAAACTCATTACTTCTGACACGTGGTACGCCAGAGATGGTCGATGCGGAACCCCTAAATATCCTTCAATTTGGCTAAAATTTCATATTCAGGGCTTTTTCACCCAACCTAACAATCCCACAAAGGGCCGTCCTAAAAATCAAAAAATGATTTTTATGTGGCACCCTAATATATATATATATATATATATATATATATATATATATATATATATATATATGTCAGGATTTAGTTATTTTTGAAGAAAATGAATTATAATAATAACAATAGTTTCAGAGCTCATCCGTGCTCGAGGCCTGGTGACGGCTGTTGCGCGGTAAACGATCATCCTTCCGCACAATTGGTTGGTGGAAAATGGGTACCCTGGGTGACCTAGTGGTTAAGACGTTGTGTTGCTGGTGTTTCGGATTCCACGTGAAATTGTAGGTCTAAGGTGGAGTAAAAAAGCTTGACCTTCAATAGAATGAACAATTCACGGGATTCTAATCGATGGTTATCAATAAAGTATGTAGAACTTTTTTAATGCATGAAGGTGTGACAGGGATAATAATGTATTAAGTTTTAGGAGAAATCGCTTTGTTTTTATGTGAAGTTTAACACTAAGAAATTTCAACTGTTACGGTACGGGAAAAAAGTAGGAACTAAAATGCATGGAGTGCAAAAGAAGATAAACGCCTGGTAAATACAAGCACCGATGAGCGGGTGTACCTGTGAGGTGGATAGTAAAAGAAGCCAACTCACCACTTCATCAGGCCAACTCGAGAGGAGGGGTGATAAGCTTGATCTTCGTGAAATCACAGCACGTAACGATATGGCAATCGCTGGGTTGACTGCTCTGTAAAACTTCTACCTCCGTATTCAGGTCCACGATATGCGTTTCTTCAAAACGAGAAGATTGTATAACACGAGTCAAATCCTTTAAGTTGATTTCTGATCGAAATACCATCAACAATGTGTGTCTGTGTGTGTGTGTGTTCGTGTGTGCGCGTGTGTGTTTGAGTGTGTGTGCGCGCGTGCTGTGTGTGTGTGCCATCTTCAGTTTTTCGAGAATTAACTTTCTCTCTCTCTCTCTGTATATAAAATAGAATTTAAATTCAGTTTTTACTTCATTAGTAATAATAATATTGAAAACAATATTTGGTGTGAGTGGAGGTAATCCGTGTCTTTGAAGACGAATTTGGGTCAAATCCGCATTCCATTGTAACCTCTTTGGATTTTGAAGTAGTCTCGGGCAATCCGCATTCCATTGTAACCTTTTTGGATTTTGAAGTAGTCTCGGGTAAATCAGGTGCCGAGTGTTATACTCTTTCTCTCCGACAAAAGTAGATACATTCGGAGAAGTTAGCTAAAATGTTTATTTGATTTTTCTCTTATTGTTAATTAAATATACTAGCATGAAAGTACGAAGGAAACAAATGAACTGCGATTCCTCTTCTTTGATTTCGAGGAATTTTCTTTATAAAAAATGTAGAATATAAAAGTGAATATATAGACTTCGCTTTTAATTCTCTTGTCAATTAGTTCGATTTCGCTGAAATTTCTTTATAAAAAATAATATAAATATATATAGACTTCTCATTTAATTCATTTGTTAATTACTTTGATTTCGCTGAAATTTATTTATAAAAAAATAATATAAATATATATAGACTTCTTATTTAATTCTTTTGGTTGTATATATAAAATGTACTGTTATTTTCTGTGGTCTATTTGGTGATTTATTTATTTCGGATTAATTGTGTTTCTTTTATTATTAATATTGGGATTCGTTTAAATGTATTTTAGTTCGTTCTTTTGCTGAGCAAATTAAGGAGAGCTTCTCTCTTTTTAATAAATACTATAATTAAATAAATGATGCTGCCTGGTAAACCTGCATATATAAATAGTGCTTTCTGGCACCTCATCTATAACTAAATAATTAAATAAAAATAATAAGTGGCAACTCGTCTATATATAAAAAATAAAATAAATAGTGCTCTATGGCAACTCCCTCCTTATATAAATAAATGATTAAGTGGTAACTCCTCTATAAAATAAAAAGTTGTATCTGGCAACTCCAGACCGTCTATATAACAGATACGGATCCCCTGGACGCTCATTATGCGGCTGACTCCGGTGGATGAAACAACTCTCTCACCTTCTTAGGTAAAGGTTTGAGTTAGGGTTTTCCTTTGTGAGGTGAGGACATCCCAACTTCTCCCCAAAAGACCCTCCTCCTCCTCCTTTTTC